>PVJO010004783.1:0-105735 GCA_004026905.1 Hystrix cristata
GTCACATCACTGAGCACAATACTTAAATACAACAAAGCCATTACAGTCACTATGAAAGAGGCCCTTTAACATCAGGAAAGGAATCTAGGACCTTGCAAAGCCAAAATACTCTATGAAAATAAATTGACTGATAGAATGCATAAGCCAGGGAGATTTAACAATTATCCAGCATATTGATGTAAGGATCAGAAACCCAAATTAACATTGAAGAAATATGCCATTGAGAAGATGGAGTACATTTTCCATTATGACATCATAGATGTCTAAAACCCATGGAACTAATCACACAATAACTGATGAAAGCCTCCATAATTAATAACATCCTAACGAGGAGAGCAGATCATTTTATCTCATCTTCTTCCAAAGCCAGGCTTTTCAGAATAGCCCAGCAGGGAAGTCATCAGACCAGGAGAGGGAATGGAATGCCCTCGCTTCTGAAAGCAAACCTTAAGAATGTGGCATGCTAGCTTTTTTCACCGTAATGCTCATATTTTACATTCTGAAATAATCCCACAGTAATACCAGCAATGTACTCTATTTCCTGATCTGCTTTAGCTCGTTTCAAGACAAATGCTGGTCTATATATACTAAACAGATGACGTGACCAGCAGTTAAATCCACACTAAGGGGGCTGAGGATCTCGTGGTAGAGGCCTTGCTTAGCATGATCACAGGCCAGGGGACACTAAGGGAGTAGATTTAAAACTGTGGTGATATAGGAATCACCTAGAAAGCTCATTAAAAATGCTCTAGGTTGTGTCTCAAACATCACTCACTTATGTATTTCCCATATTCATGTACTATGTATACTATTACACATAATGTATGTTGTATTATTTTCTTCGCAGTTTTATTTTTTAAATTATAGACTACTTTATTTTTCTCAATTTTTATTTTTTACTATCATATTTTGCAGTTTTATTTTTTAAATGATCCCTTCTTTAAAAAATTAAATATTTCAATTTTAACTATGGCCTGTGTGATGACATCTTGAAATTACGGCTTTGTTGTCCTAGTTACATTTTTTCCTAATGCATACTAAGAAAAAATACATTAACTACCAAACTAAAAATATCTGCGTGCTGACTGGGGGCATCCTGCACGCAACCCACGGAGCCCGCCCCAACTCGTGAGTGGGGACAAGTGAAGTGAGCAGCTGGGGCCCTGCAGTTCTGGGGAGTGGAGGTGGGGGCGCTATGGCCACTACCAGAACAGCTCCCCGCCACGCCAGCTGCCTACTCCGACCAAGTGACCAGCATGGCCGTCTGGTCTCCGATCTGCTTCTCTGTTCTGTACTCTCTCATGGGCCACACGATCCCATCCCATTTAAACTCTCAGGAAACGGTACGGACTTCAACTTCAGAATCTACTTCCTAGCCAGTCCTTTCTTACTTCTACTGCCATTAGTCTCGTCTAAGCCACCCACAATCGGTGTTAGGGCTGCGGAACAAAGTGCCACAGACTGAGGGGCTTAAGCAACAGACCCATCACCTCACAGTTGGGAAGGGTGCAAGTCCAAGAGCAAGGTGCTACCTGGGTAGTCTCATCTGATGGCCTGGCGGGAAGGATCTGTTTCAGGCTTCCTCCTTGCCCTGTAGACGGCCATGTTCTCCTGTATCTCTTCACATCACTTACCCTTTAAGTGTGTCCAAACCCCATGTGATCATGGTGAGACCTTTGGAAGGTGACTGACGACAGGGGCGTTACAGCTCACTTGTTGGGAGCTACGGCTTGGTCTGAAGACATAGTCACTGTGAGCATGACCCAGGAAGGTTCTATCTCGTGTCTCTCTCCTCCCCTGGCTCTCCGCTTCCTGCCTACTATGCCGTGAGCAACTCTTCTGCCAGACCCTATGTGATGCTGTCCTGCCTTGCAGCCAGCCTAACCTGGACTGTGAACCTCAGCCAAAATAAACCTCTCCTCCTTTAAGCTGTGGGCGTGGGGCGTGTGTCTCAGCAACAATAAGAGTGACAAAGACACCTTCGGAGCTGTTCCTGCTGGTTCAGAAAAGCTGTGGCCATGTCCGAGGGGAAGAAGGGTAAACAATTTGAGTGGAAAAGTCCCACAATCCATTTCTTCTCTGCTTCTCGCTTCCTAGAACTGCTGAGGAGGCGAACTAGATGTTATATATGAAACCCATCTACCTAATCACGGTGATTTCTCTTTTGTCAGGATTTTGCATTAATGTCATTTTTGTAGGTCTGCAGGCTCGAGTCAAAAGAAAACCCTGGGATTGGATTCCTAATGAAATTCTTACTTTGAATTTAAATCTACTTCCCAACTCTGGTACATTTCAATTTGCTTTGCAAAGTTATTCAACATCAGGAAAGCAGAAAAGCCAGGCAGCACAGAAACCTCTCAGGTACCATGAAGAAGGGCATCTTGGCATTTTCTGAGATGCAATCAAAGAAAATCTCACGGAGCCCAGTCTCCTGGCCACCAAAGGGTGGCAGACGCCCACTCAAGTCCCCAACCATCCAACACCTTAGCATTTACGCATGGGGATTTGAAAGTCTGAAATTCCAAGACACTGTCTGCAAGCTAGCTCAATATTGTAAAGATCAAAAATTCCAGGATATGCTCATTTTTTGAAACAAGAAAATTCAATTATTGGGCTCATGTCATAGCTCAAATTTCTTGCAGGCTTCAAAATATGTGTGTTTTGGGACTCATGGTATTGACAAGCTATTTAGAAAATGTTTACATTCACTGCTGTTCATAGAGAAATGTTTGGGTCTCAGACCGTATTACATCCTTCAGTCAATGATCCTTTGTCAGAGCATTTCAGAACATTATATATTGATTCAAATTAATGAATTTTATGTCAAAGACCAGTTAACATATTTTATCAGAGACAATAAGTATATGGATGTAATTACTGACTTGAGCTCCAAAAACACAGCACAATTACACTGTCGCACATATGTCAACCCACTTAAATCACTTCAATTTAGAAAAAAACTAATGATATCACACGCCACACTTTTTTCTGTGTGTGTGCCGGGGATCAAACTCAGGGCCTTGCGCTTGGTAGGCAAGCACTCTAATCACTGAGCTACATCCCCAGCCTTGACACACATTTTTAATGAGAAAAATTACAAGATTCCTAAATTAAGAGAACTAATCTTTCACAGGGAAATCATCGGGAGGGGGTTAAAGGTAAACCAATGTTCTGACTGCAAAATAAAATTTTCAATACAGCTTTGAGTTGCACCCAAAGCGAATTATTGTCAGCAAGTAATAAGAGTCTGATAATTAGATCCGATTGGGGCCTAAATTAAGCAAGGGAGGCATAGTCTCCTCAAGGCTGTTTGGATGTGTTCGTCTGTTCTAGCTGGTGTAAGGGGAGCAGTCAGGGTCCTGGGAAAGAGAAAGTGGCCCAACTTTGCCATATAGGGCAGGACACCACCTAACTGACCTCACTCTCCATCAGCTGATGCTTCTCTCACAGATTTGTGTATAAAACAGATTAAGGGCCCCATACTGGTGTCATGTCCCCAACCACGACACAGCACTGATCCCCGCACACAGTGCCACCTGCACATGACGCGATGATGCGCGTCTTATACCAGCAGCTCTATCACTGTAAGCTCCTCTATGCGGTAAGTACATGGAAAGTCCCTCACTTTTGCTCACAAGGATTTGATGCTTACAGGACATGAACTTTACATAAAACAAGTATAAATAAAATCATCCTTGTGTTCAAGTCACAATGTTATCATTTCATTCTCTACTCTTTAGCTAATACATACTTTTATCTGCAGAATATAAAAAAAAAATAGTTCCATGTCAGGACATCTGTGGGGTGGACACAGAATGTGTGAAAGGGATGCTGTCGAGTAGAAAATGTCTAAAACACCCACCTCTGACCCTGCATGCCTAGCAGCACCCCAGTTTCCCCATCTGTAAAATGAAGATGTGAAAGCTACCTCCACAGGGCTGTGAGATAAACAGGACACAGTGTACTCGGTACATGCATGGCATGAGCAAGCACTTGACAAACGCTGGTTCTTAGTGGCATGGAGATGGCTGAGAGGAAGTGCAACAATTTTTATCACCCAAACATTGACTCAATTCATTTCCGGTTATAAATGCCACATAGTTGATTTAGTAAAGGCTTTAAAATTTTTCTTTAGTTTTTAAACAAGGTGATTTTATTTATGTATGAGGTCGCATTAAGGAATAATTATAATTACAAGGACGTCTTCGCCTTTGCTGATCATGTTTCTTTCCTTAAATTGCTGCTAAAGGTCAAACCATGCGGGCTAGTACCTACCACCCGCCATCAAGTCTTTTTTCTTTTGAACCAGGGCTTTGTGTACACTATAATACATTCTCTCCTGAGCTACACGCTCTGTCCTCCTACCAAGTCTTAACTCAAATGTGAAGAGCCTGCTCCGATTGTTCTATTTGAAGCCGCCACCTACCCCAGCTCGCTTTCACCAGCAACATCAGTCTGGCCTGGGATAGTGTTAGAAATACACATTTGAGGCTTTATCATTTTCTGTGTTTTTAAATAAATAGCAACAGAGCCCAGAGAGGGGCTTCAGCCCCCTGCCCTCAAGTTCCAGGCTTTGTGGGGACCATCAATGTTCCAGAAATTCTGTCTTAACCTAAAGAAATCACACAACAACAGAAGGATACAACAGGTAACTCTAGTTACCCAATCAAGGCAAATCCCCGGGCTAAATGCTTTGAAAATAACTGAGCATGACTCCAGGCGAGGAGCAGATGGCTTTAGAGCACCAGACTCAGGCGCTGCTTTTTGTTCCCCTCCAGCCACACGCATCCTGACAACACCCTAAAAATGCCACCAACAGGCACGGCAACTTTCCCATGCTGCCAGCGCCCTTCCACCGTGCTTGTCCCAGACGCCCCGCGGCCAGCAGAACAGGAAGGAAACAGGCCCAGAGTCAATGAACAAAGTTGTGCTGCGGGTTTTTTATTTAAGTCGGAGGATGGGAAGTGGTGGGAGGGAAGTGCTGAAGCACGGGGAACGGAATGAGGGCAGATGACAGAGAGCTAGAAGCACAGGAAGTGTTTGGAAAGAAAAATAAGAAAGGCTGCTGACGAAAACTACTCCCGCTAAAAAGGAAAAGGTGTTCTTTGCCAAGAAAATGTGCTAATCTTATGCAGCTGAAAGAGATATTTAAAGAAACATTGTAAGACTTTTGTCTTTAACTCCTTAATTCATAATCCTGGAAGAACACTTAATCTCGACCCATTTCCAAAAGAAAAAGGGGTTGTCCATGACTCACTGCTCTGAGTATCATTTCCTTAATGTGAGCCCATTTTTAGTGTAACAATAAAAGGTCAGGATAGCCTATTTTACTGCCTAAATCACACTGCGTTCTCCACTTGTGGACATACGATTTTTAAAATAGTTAATAGTTTTATTTTTGTTGTACCTTACAAGTATCAACTACTCTGACTTTTCTAACAGCCCAGTGAAATGGTTACTGTGATCATTTTACAGACGAGGAAAATACAGGTACAAAGAAAATTTAAAAGATGCCTGAGAGTTCACAGAGCTGGTAAGAAGTGAAGATGAGATTCAAATGTAGATTGGCCGGGATCTGTGCTCTTAATCACTACCCTAATCTTCTCAGTAGACATAACTGATGAGTAATAATGTATAATCACTTTCTTAAATATACCAGGTGTCACTGGTTTGTCACTTTGACTTAAGTTTAATGACCTCGGGAACCCTAGGACCTACTTAAACTAAAACTTACTCAATTCTAAGAGAGCCGCAAACAATGTAACTAGTCTCAGCCATGTCTTAACTTCTAGGATGAGCCCTGAGCCCACAAAATGCTCTTCCTGCTGAGGCCAACACTGTTACATTCTGGAGAGTGTGCCAAGCTCAGGAACCATGTTGTCGCCATTATTCTCCTCCTTATATTTAAATCACTTGTTCCATGTGATTTTGCATCCAACTTTCTCCAAACTGGTGGCTACATTTATTTCTTTTAATTTTATTTTAATGGTACATTTTGGATGTACATAGTGATAATATTCATCACAGGGGATTTGTACCTGTCCATGATACATCTTGCTGCTTCTTTCTTTCCTGTTCCCCTCCCCTCCCATCAGCCCCTCCTCCGTCCTTAGTTACAAAAGCTTTGTTTCCATTTTTTCCTTCTATTCCTTATTTCTCATCCCTCCATTCCTCCCCACTGCCTTGTTCCCTTTCCAATTTGAACACTGTCTTCCCTTTCCTAATATAATACATTTTAATCTTTAATTACACTTTCAGTTCCTCATACCAGAGAGACAATGCGGTATTTAAGCATGTGTGTCTGATTTATTTTGCTTAAGAGTATGGTCTCAAGATGTATCCATTTCCTAGAACTATCTCAAGCTTATCATTCTTAATGGCAGAGTAGTACTCCATTATATTTTTAAAAACCACATTTTCTTTATCCATTCCTCAGTTGATGGGGGCATTTGGGCTGTTTCCAAGATTTAGCTATTATAAACTGTGCTGCTATAAACATGGGTGTGCACGTATCGCTGTGGGATGATGCTTTTAATTCTTTTGGAAAGATACCAAGAAGGGGAATACCTGGGTCAAATGGAATCTCTAGTCCTAGTTCCCTGAGGAATCTCCACGCTGATTTCCATAGCGGTTATACCAGTCTACACTCCCACCAACAGTGGAGAAGGGTTCCTTTTTCTCCAAAGCCCCCCCAGCATTTGTTATTGGCTGATGTT
Source organism: Hystrix cristata (assembly GCA_004026905.1). NCBI lineage: Eukaryota > Metazoa > Chordata > Mammalia > Rodentia > Hystricidae > Hystrix > Hystrix cristata. The sequence goes on from PVJO010004783.1 coordinate 6,717, forward strand.
GTTAATAGCCATTCTTTCTGGAGTGACGTGGAATCTCAGGGTTGTTTTAATTTGCATCTCTTGAATGACCAGTGATGTTGAACATTTATTCATATGTTTATTTGCTGTTTCTACTTCTTCATCTGAGAAGTATCTATTCATTTTGGCTGCCCACTTTTGGACTGGGTCTTTAAATTTGAGGGGGTCTGATTTTTTTGAGTTCTTTATATATTTCAGATATTAGTCCTTTGTCAGAGGAATAGCTGACAAAAATTTTTTCCCACTCTGTGGGTTGTCTCTTTGCTCTGTTGGTAGTTTCTCTTGCTGTGCAAACACTTTTTAGCTGGATTAGATCTCAGTTGTTCATTCTTTGTGATACTTCCTGGGCAACTGGGGTTTTGTTCATAAAGTCTTTGCCTATACCTATGTCTTCAAGAGTTCTACCTATTGTATCTTCCAGAAGATTTAGTGGTTCTGTTTTAGCATTTAGATCTTTGATCCACTTTGATTTTACCTTAGTGCATGGTGAAAGATACAGGTCTAGTTTTAATCTTCAGCATGTGGAGAGCCAGTTTTTCCAGCACCATTTATTAAAGAGGCTTTCTTTCTCCCAGTGAGGTTGTTTGGCCCCTTTGTCAAAGATAAGGGGACTGAGAGTGAACATGTTTCTGCATCTTCTAATCTGTTCCATTGGTCCTGGGGTCTGTTTTCCTGCCAGTACCATGCTGTTTTTATCACAGTAGCTTCGCAATATAATTTCAGGTCGGGGATTGTGATGGCCCCTGCTTTGCTTTTGTTGCCCAGAATTGCTTTTGCCATTCTAGGTTTCTTTTGGTTCCAAATGAATTTTAGGATTGTCTTCTCTACTTCTGTGAGGTATGCTATTGGTATTTCAATTGGGATTGCATTAAATCTGTATAGCAGTTTTGGGAGTATGGCCATTTTCACTATACTGGTTCTTTCTACACAAAAACAAGGGGAATCTTTCCATTTTCTGACATCATCTTCAATCTCCTTTTTCAAAGTACTGTAGTTTTCGATGTATAGATCTTTTACTTCCTTTGTTAGATTGATTCCTAGGTACTTCATTTTTTTGGATGCTACTGTGAAAGGTGTTGTTTCCCTAATTTCTCTCTCAGTGAGTCTGTTATTTGTGACCAGAATGCTTTTGATTTTTGGTGTTGACTTTGTATCCAGCTATGCTGCTGAATTTGGTTATTATATCCAGAGGTCTTTTGGTGGAGTTTTTGGGGTCTTCTATATAGAGTATCATGCCACCTGCAAATAGTGATAATTTAACTTTTTCCTTTCCTATCCTTATTCTTTTATGTCTTTCTCTTGTCTAATTGCTCTGGTTAATGTTTCCAGAACTATACTAAATAAGAATGGTGAGAGTGGACATCCATTTAATTCACTCCCCAGAACCTTGTTTTCCAACAGTCTTTCAGTTGGATAAAAATAGGTGGCATGATAAAGGTGCTTCTCAAAAAACTGTTAGGTGGTTTAAATAAATTGAAGACTTGGCTAAGAGATTGTTCTCTACCCTCATCCTGTTAGTGGAGGAACAAGGGAAATTCACGGTTAGTATTCTGAACTGGAGGAAATGGGGAGGGCAAGGGAGGTGAGAGAGAGATCCAGTGGCCTGTGTCTGAAGTAAAGGTATTGTACCAACAATTTTCATATTGAATATAATACAGTGCAAGGAAGGCCAAAATAAGAAAAATGCAGAAAAATAATTACCAACATGGAGGGCAGGATTAAAAATTTAAAATATGTCTAATGGAGATTACAGAAGGAAAGATTAAGGACTATGAGGAAATGGCCGTATTTAGTGTTCCTGCTGCATAACAACAAAAGAAGAAGTGTCACAATAGTGCTATGATTTGACACAGTACTCATCAATGCAATAATAAAAGAAAAAGTAAGAAAATAACTGGAAAGCTATTCTTTTCACAGCTGATAGACTATCTGTACTAAAATATGATATTCTATAGACACTGCTTGGAATTGTTAAACGAGCACAAAGAAGATATTTAGATACAAGATCAACATATAACAATAATTGGTATATCTATATACCAGCAATAGTCAGTTAGAAAACATTAGAGAAGAAAGATACAACTCACAATAGCAATAAAAATGATAAGTTACGCTGGAATATATTTATCAAAGAATGAGTAAAATCCATCTAGTAAAAATTATAAAATTGTTCAATAGGCATAAATGAGTAACAATTAATGAATGCAAATATTAGAATTAACATATGCCCTATAGAGTATACAGACAGGAAGACTTTTTTGGGGGGTGGTGGTGCTGGGGATGGAACTCAGGGCCTTGTGCTTGCAAAGCAAGCACTCTAACCACTAAGCTAAATCCCCAGCCAGATTAAGAAGACTTACATACTTCTTATATTATTTTGAAAAACCACTGCAATTCCAACCAAAACTCCAAAAACATAGATGATTTTAAAACTTCACTTAGAAGACTAAATGGTCAAAAATACCCAAATCAAATCTAAAAATAGGAGGCTTGCCCTACAAAAGGAAAAACTTATTGTAAAACCTCAGCAGTTCAATAGTGGTATGCAGACAAAAATAAACAGATTTGCTGGGGATTTAGTGCAGTGGTTAGAGTGCTTGCCTTGCAAGCACAAGACCCTGAGTTTGATCCCCAGCACCAGAAATAAATAAATAGATAGACAGATAGATAGATAGGAACTAGAAAACTAGAAAAACTAGAAAACCCAAACACAGACCTTTCCACTTATAGAGGCATGCTATATCAAATTTAAAGAAAAGATATACCTAGTCAGTAAATGATAAGGCAAAAAAAAAAAAATTACTTTCTACCTGAAACATAAATTTGATCCATACCTCCCATCATACCTCCTTCCAAAAGATCAGATGCATGAAAGATCTAAGGTCATGCATAGGCATGACCAGAGGCAGAGGATATACTTCAATGGCAAAACACACACACTTAGCATGTGTGAAGCCTGGAGTTTAATTCACTACACTAAAATAAGAAAAAAATAACTTTAAAATTTTTAGAAGAAAAAATGAAATATGAGGTATTTTACAACCAATAAATAGGAGAACATTCCTTAAACAGGTACAGAACACAAAACTCAAGAAACAAGGCTAATAAATTGGACTATGTCAAAGTTTAAGCTTCTGTGAGACAAAGGATACCATACCTAAATTTTAAAGAACAGAATAAAATATTTTAAATATTTAAAACATATAAAAATACTCAAAAAGGAAGCAATACTAAAAATAACAGGTAGAAGATGACCTAATAAGTTTTATATATAAAAGAAACACAATTTCTGTAGTATAATTCAAAGTAAAGCAACAAAATCATCACATGCAAAAGACTGAAAACAGAAAATATCAAAATACCAGGTGCTGGTGAGTATGACAGAAAACAGCAATCTGATAGTAAAGAAGGATACGCTGGTTTGAGAATGTCACCAAGTTAATTGGCAACATCTATTAACGTTAAAAATGCAGAGACCACAGAACCCAGAAATTCTACTTCTTGGCACGTACCCTAGCGCAGTGAAGGTGAATCTTCTAGAGTGTTCAGTGGTACTAATGGCCCACTGTGGCATGTGTTCTGCAGGTTTGCCACCACTGCCCTAGAATAATCCTTACCCACGAACAGCAAGAAAGCCATACATGCATGTCCACCAAAGCTCTTCTTGTAATAGTAAAACAAAATGTGGTATTTGTATACAATAGAGTACCACTCTGCCATAAAGAAGGATAAACTTGAGTCACTGTAGAAAAATGGATGCACTTTAAGACCATGTTGAGTAAAATAAATCAGTCAGGTAAGTTTAAATATCACATGGTTTCTCTTACATGAGGAACTCAAAATATAAAAAAAGAGGAAATAAAAGATAGATAATAAAAAAAATGGAGATAGATCTTTTGCGAAGGGAACCAAGAGACAGCAGGAGGAAACAGTAAGGAGATAAGAAAGTATTGAGATGTGTTATGTACATGTACCAACTGTCCACAATAAATGCAATCAGTATGTACAGCAAACATGTATTAATAAAAAATATGAAAACTGAAAAAAACTAGAAAACACCTAATTACATTGATTATTAGGGAAAGGGATAAAAGAAATTGTAGTGTATTCATAAAATGAAAAACTAATCAGCACTTAAAATTAACACGGTCCCAATGGGGCCATAGTCCGTCTGTCTCGCTGCTGGGGGGCTCTGAGCCACCAGTGGTATGTGCATAACTGCCCCATCGGGGGGCATGGGACAGTCCCACCAAGTGATACAAGCCACCCGATGGGATAGTCTTAATGTAAGTTTAAAGTGGTTCAAGCCGGCGGGAACGTGTTAATGAACTAAATCTGTGTTCATTAACGCAGATCAATCAAACAATTCTAAGTGGAAACAAAAGTTGCAGAACATTTATTAGAGAACAAGAACCCAAACTAACTACCAAATGTATAATCCCAGTTTTCCTGAAAAGGAGGGAGACTGGAGAAAGAAGCAAAACAAAGACAGGAGGCTTTCAGTCATGTTACATTCTGTTTACGTTTTAAGTTTTTTCTGTTGTAATGTCTAATTGCTTTCATCAAAAATACTATCTGAAGAAAAATGGCAAAATATAAACATTTCTTAAATGTAGATGTCAGCTACTAAGGTGTTTATTATATCATACTTCATACGTTTTAGCATTTCATAAACTTGTCAAATTTTTTACGAAACCACATTTCATTGCTGGTCATGTCACCATGTAACTATAACTCTGGTCTAGGTTAATTTCTAAATAGGAAGACAGTGCAGTTTAATAAAAGTCAATCAAAAGATCATCTGACCACAACATGGGCACAAGGTCTGCCTTTGTCCAAATGCCCAGCATTTGACTCAAAATCAGATACAAACAAAATCAGATTTGCCATCAGGAAGACCAGCAGTCAGGGAGTCTTCAGATCAAGAACACGCAGGAATTTCTAATCTCTTCCTCCAGACAGCACTGACATTGACAAGTACATGTGAGGGCAATTAATAACTCTTCAAAGTTGAGATCAATATCTCGCTTTGCTTTCTGTTCAAGTAGAAAGAGTAAAATAAAATAACACGAAACTTCCAGTAACTGCCCTACGACTGCATTTATGCAGTTACGTTCCAGGGAAGCCTAAAGGCTAAGCAGATCTTTGAAGTTTCTTGCTTTCCCACCCTAACCATCAAGGTGGAAGGTCCCACGCAGGATGAGACACTCGTCTCCCTCCGCGCATGCTGCAATACACCATGGGTGACCGGCATCCTGGCCCTCCAGGTCCTCCTGTCCCCCTCCAAGGTCAGTTTCTGCCCTAGTGCAGACTCTACTAGCTCTAACTGACCCTGACGCTAACAGAGTCCTCCTCAAATGTACATACCACACACTTTCCCCCTTCTTCCCCACTGGAGCTGGCCAGGCCCGGAGTGTGGCGGGTAGATTCCTCTAGGATAACCAACAGCCAATGGGGGACATGAGCAGGAAAGGGCTAAATGCTCAAGCTTCCCCTTCAGTACGGCTCAGGAGGTCCCAGCACCTGCCTTACCATCTCCTTTCCACTCTACCACCCTTTCTTCTCTTTCTCCCTTCCTCCCCCTTCTCCTTCTTCCTTTATCCTGCTTCTTGAGAATCCCTCTCCAACTCCTGGCCCTCAAATCCTTGTCCCCAACTCTACTTCCATGAGAACTCTAGAGAAGAAGAAACGCCCCCAAGTCCAGCTCTAAATACGTCTTACCTTACAGAGTCTATGAATTTCTGAATGTTTTAAGTCCTGGTAGTCAAGGACCTCCCAGTCGAGGAAGGGAATATTCGCTCACACGCGCGCACACACGCGGCACCGGCTAGCATCAGACATGTAAGACGCGAGCACTGTCGTGTGGGAGAGGTGGCAACTTCTGCCTATGGCAGTCTCCCAGGCCACGCGCCCACTGACCTTCTAACTGTGGTAGGCGGCATTCACCACCATTCCCAGCCACCCCGGCTCCCGGTATTCCGGCCATTTTACAACCTCCTTCCCTCAGCTGTGGATTTAGTGATTCACTTCTAATAACGCGAACATGACAGCAGTGACAAGGTGTCACGTGGAGATTAGGCTGCAGAAGAAAGTGACCTCCATCTCCTTTGCCCTCTGCAGCGCACTCTGAGAGGAGCCCAGAGCTGCCCTCTGGGGGAACCAAGACAGCTGCAAGTCCAGCGCAGCGGCCAGGCAGGCAGTAGCTAGGGAGGAGGAAATGAGTTCCTTTTTCCAGCAATCTGCAGAGACCCGAATCGGGTTAACAACCACTTGGGGGTGCTAGGAAACAGGTCCCCCAGGTCCTGACCCGTCCAGCCTGAGAGGACTCCAACCCACCTAAACATTAGCCCTCCCAGAGTCCCTGAGCCAGATCAGCCGGCTAAGCTGCACCTGAGCTCCTGCCACATTAAAAACTATGCTAAGACAAACGTCTGCTGTGTGAAGCAGCTATGTTTGGGGATAATTTGTTATACAGCCACAGAAAACCCCAACACATTAACCATGATCAAAAATCACCAACGATACACACGTACTGTAGTCTAGACAGAGCATGTCTGATGTCAAGTCTTATGCTTTCACATAGTCATTCAGTAAGCACCTACTATGTGCTTGATGAATGTGCTAAGTAGTGCAGGTCCTAAAGCTAACTTTTAAACATGACACAGCCCCTGCCTTTCTGGAAAAGGCAAATTTGCAAAATTTGTGCCAAACATATTTATGTAACTTCACAAATTTATTTTAACTTATGACTTGTTATAAAGGTCTAATTGCTGCTGACCTTCTAAGTGATTTATTAAATGTATGATTAAAACATTTTTGCTCTATTAATATACTTACATTCAATGTAAGATATGTTAAGGTTTATTCCATCTGTTCAAGACATAAGTTATATATTTAGAAAAGAATTCTGATTTTCTTTTCCACAAAAAAAAAAAAAAAATCCTTACAGGAATCAGGCCTTTTCCTTCCATTCATTCAACAAACTATTCCCACAGGCAGAAAAACCATGGAGTAGTGAATTGAAAAATGTTATGTCCAAGCATTCTGTAGTGTTTTCCAAAGCAACTACTTGGAAGTCTATGCTTTCCTCTTTCTACTGAGCATGGTAACTACTGTCCAAACTCAGGATAAACATTTACATGTTACCGAACAATATTACTTATGTGGGACTTCCATCTTTTGTGATGGGACTTTTCCCTTTCCCCGGATACTGACTCAGAAGAAAGAACAAACCACTAAAACAGGAGTTTCTTCTCACTTATTCATAAAATGCTTCTTTGGTCCCATTTATTTATTTAAAAACATACTGTCAGCATCCCTAAAGCATCATGAGCAGCTCTGGAAAAAGTTAAGAAAAGGTTCCTATTTGGAATGGAAAAAGAAAGATGCAAAGGGGGGACGGTTTCTCACACACACACGCACACACGCACACACACACACACACACACACTTCCTCTGAAATTCAAAAGACTCTAATAATTAGACTACTCCCAGGCAGATCTTTCAGAACAACTGAACAACTATCAGACTGAGGACACGAGCTTTTTGAACATGCTTCTATTTTCTTCGCATTAATCCACTTTAACCAACATGACTGGAGCAGAAGTTCACATTCACTAGACGCAGCAACTTTACTCTCCAGCCATTATGACACAGGGCCGCAAACCAAGGAAGGACACTAGAATATAGGGTGGGGGTCACAAAAGGCCTTGGGGGGCTGGGGATTTAGCTCAGGGGTAGAGCGCTTAGCTAGCAAGTGCAAGGCCCTGAGTTCGATCCCCAGCACCGCCCTCCCAAAACAAACAAAAGGCCTTGAGATTCATATCCGTGGGTCTTGCTGTATTTCTCAGGCTGGCACCGATCTGCTGCACTCAGGCAATCCTCCTACCTGAGCCTCCAAAGCAGCTGGAACTACAAGTACCCACCACGACACCTGGGATTCATTCATTCATTCATTTATATGGTGCTAGACACTGAACCAAGGCCCTTGCACTGAGCTACAACCTCACCCTTTCTATTGTTTTACTCTGAGACAGGTCTGTTCCTTCTTTCTGTTTTTGGTGTAGGGGATCGAACTCAGGGCCTTGTGCTTTCAAGGTAAGCACTCTACCCACTGAGATAAACCCCCAGGCCCAGGACAGGTTCTTTCTAGGCCACTAGGTCGCCCAGGCTGAGCTTGCATTTGTGATCCTCCTGCCTCAGACTCCCAGAGTGCCGGGATCATACACGTATACCAGCACCCAGGGCTTGGCCTGGACTGATTAACCATCTTGCTCTTAGTCTCACTTTGAGCTCCGTCCAGGGAGTCCCAACCACCCCTATACTGTTAGAACAGTCTGTCCTCCAAATTGGCTTTCCATTCTTGGATTGGATGATATACGATTCTAATCTACCTCACGGTTCTGCTCATCTTTTCTTCACTCACCGAAAGGAATATAATGGGAATGCTACTTACGGAGTGTTTTAGTTACTTTTCTCTCGTTGTTGGGACAGAATACCCGACACCCAAAGTTAGGGGAAGAAAGGTTTATTAGCTCACAGTCTGCAGAGGTTTCAGTCTATAGTCCGCTGGGTCCGAGGCAGGCGGGGCTGGCGTGGCGGACTCGCAGCCGGCCGCAAAGTAAAGTGAGGAAAATGCCAGGAATGTATGCAAATCAGCAATGCAAACAAGCAGCTAGTTAAGCTTCTTCCTGTATCTATCTAGGCTACCTGCCCCCAGGGCGGCCCACACTCTAGATCCAGCTATCTCTCACCACATGAGGCTTTGGGGGGACATCCAGACACAAACCATAACACGGAGCAAGGACAGTTGATGCTTTATTAGTATAAATAGTGAAACCAGCAAGGTACCAGTTTGTATCCACACAGACGTGCCTCCGGACATCAGGCAATTTGTTGAACTTTTCTGAGCCTCAGTTCCTTCTTCTACAAAATGGGCTTAAAAATGCCTACCAGGTCATTTTTAAAGATTACAGCTAGTATACTGAAGTGTCTAGTATCGCCTTTAATAATTAATAAACATCCAAGACAATATAGAAAATCATTACGTATGTATTTTCACTATATAATATTTCAGTATTTTATCACATCGAGCCCAGTACTAGTAGTACTCTTAGTGGAAATCCCTACTCATTAAAAGTACAGGGAGTTTAGCTAGTGTGAACACTCACTGGGTTATATAATAGAGGCATCAAACTAAGTGCATCTCCAGTATTCACTGTTAGCTCAAAAACACCACAGTGAAAATTACATATTACTTATCAAGTCTGAAAACGGTTTCAAGGAAAAGTATAGATAGAAACTTTTCTCACAAAAGAAATCTTCCACAATTAACTATAGCTCATCTTTAGAAGGAAATCTGCACCCAGGAAGCACTGGTACAATAAACAATCGAGAAACAGTGCACACACTACAATTATCCACTGATATGTGGCACTAATAAAAACAAAAAGGGTGTAAGATATGTAGCACAGTTTTTGAAAACATTAAGGAAATGGTGACTCCAAAGAGTCATTTCCCGAGCAATGAAAGAGACAGCAAGCTGGAACCGTATCTCACACGAATTAAACTGTCCTTTAAGAGCAACGGCTGGCACCAAAAGAATGCATCAGAGGCTATGGCTACAACTTCGTGGCTCTTGCTGCGGGTGTTAAATTTCCCGTAACAAAAATTGGTAACTAACGAGTTGACTTAAATTGCCGGGCAGCCTAATCAATTAGACGGCTGCTCCTGCCCACCCTCCTATTAAGCCGAGTTAAGGAGCTGCTTGCACTCAATCTGTCTCTTCTCTGGGCCTTTTGCTGGGTCTTTGCATAGAAGAATATAAGTATCAGACAGACAGACAAGTAGATAGGTGGATAGGTAGGATGAGATGATGGTTCTTTCATACACACACACAAAACCAGTACCAAAATGGAATATTGTGCTAAAGTCCCATTTGTTTTTAGAATCATTTGAAGCCATTCTAAATTACGAATGCTGCTAGGCAGGGATTGAGTATAAATACTGCCTGAGTAGTATCTAGTGCTAGGAAAACTGTTTCCTCATTCCAAAACAATATACTTCCCACTTGGGTGCAATTTTTCTTTAGGGGGGAAAAAAAAAGAGGCTTAAAATGGTTTCTTTGTTTAAAAAGTTATGCTTTTGAGGGTGCAGATTTGCAAGAGACTGTAAGCAAGAGGTCCAAAGGCTAGTTACAGCCTATATATTTGTTTTGTTGGGCTTCATTTTTCCAAGGGAATGTCTTTAAGCAGAATATACACTTTCCACTTCGGCCGCAAGCTCTGCCACTCCCTACCACCCTACAGTGGGCTTTACTCATGTAACTCAAGGGTTCAGTTTTGAGGACACTTTGGTTTGCCTTCACCCTCCTAAACTACAAAATTAAACAGGAAATGTATAGGAATCCAAATTCTAGAAAAGGGGGGCTGCAGCAACGCAGGGCAGACTTTTGCAATTTACTTAAGATATTAATGAACTTCCTGAAATGGCATCAGTCCTGCTCAGCAGAAACCGATCTCTTCACTGTCAAGTGCAGCCGTGCCAAAGAGAACACACACCAGCCATGTGCAGGAAAACGGAGTGAACTGATGGGACAAAGCTCGACAACTCTAGGTGAAAATACCTCTGGCCTGATATTCATCCTTTTGATTTACTCAGCTCAGTCACATTATTTCTCTGAAATGCAGTATTCTTAGCTGAAAGATGAAGTAATTAAGCTACATTAAAGTTTTCCTCCTAGATCTAAAAATTATGATTCTGTAACTCTAAAGCACCTTGGCTGCTGCTGAAGAAAAAGACTGTTTTGTTTTATTTTGTTTTGTTTCGAAGTTTTTTTGTTAGTGATGTATTTTTTTTTTTGTAACAGAAAATCCCTAAACCTAGATCCTGGTGGAGTAATTGAAGCAATAAAAGACAAATTCTTCCCGTGAAATTCTTCAGAGACTCAGAACGTACAGGGACAAGAATCCAGAATTTATCATCTTCATTCTGGCTGATGTAACCACTATAAATAATTGCCTCATGCCTGTGAGGTAATGTGCTTTCGCCAAGGACCCCATTAACATCTGAGCAGACCTTGAGAGAGTCTCCTTTATTTCATGCATAGCTTTTATCAAATTACATTTCTTTTCAAACTTTCATACTAATTATAAAAATAATTCACAACACGGATTCTTAATAGGGTGGCTTAAAAACACAAAGAGAATTAAAGTCACCCATAACCCCACCCTTTGGAAATAGCAAACACTGCCTGATCATTTACCACGTCTGACCATGTATAGGGGACAGACCAATTTTCTTGATCTCAAGAAATCGAGAGAAAGAGGGTGTAAAGAGAGGTAGGAGGACGGGCAGCTATGATGGGGTCTGACAAGAGCGGAGTGGGGGGTGACAGGACCCGCAGAAGGAGGACCTCGAACTGGCTTCAGATAGGGAGCAAACAGTTGCTTTCCTCTTGGAAGGGAGGAGGAGGGAACTCCAGAAAAAGGAGGAGGCAGAGGAAATGTAAAAGGACGGAGCATAGAAAAGCAAAGTGAGACAGGGGATGAGGGAGGAAGGGAACAGAAAAGAAAGAAGGAAAGGACAGGAAAGGTGAGGGAAGAGCAGCCAGGAGGGAGGGAGGACACAGAAGGGCCACGCAGAAGGGCCACGCAGAAGGGCCACGCAGCTGGCCGAGGGAGAGCGTGCAGACCCAACAGAGAGGCTCAGGATGCCGCTGCACGAGGGCACTGTGGGCAACGGTACACAGAACCCACCAATCCCCATCAACTGTGAAACTGCTTCAGCCTCAACCTCAGCCCATGGAACCCTAGTTTGACTGGTGACACCTTCATCCCAATTAAAAGGTGCCTCGAAGAACATAGGACAAGGACTCCCGGTGATCCCTGATTCGGACCTCACTGAGACCAACAGGTTGCCTGTTGTGCAGAAGCTCTGGCCCCAACAGAAAACATCCGCTAGGTGCAAGAAGAGCGTGCAGCTGTGATGGGCACCAGCCACGACAGTTCCCTCCACCTTTCCTTTTGCTTTCTTTATTTCAGCGAGCTGGATCAAATGCAGGACATCACGCTTGCTAGGCAAGCACTCTACCTTTAAGCCTTTTTATTTTCAGGCAGGGTCTCGCTAAGTTGCCCAGGCGAGCCCCTAACTTGAAATCCTCGTGCCCTAGCTTCTCAGGTAGCTGGGACTGCAGGCGCGTGCCACCGTGCCTGGCTCCCTCTCCGTGCTGACGCGGTTTTCAGAGAGCAGCGCAGCAGCCATCCCAGTGCCTGCGCCTGTGTGTATAAAGGTGCAGCCAGAGACACACCTGTGGTCTGGCAAGAGCACCTGAGGGACTGGATCTTAAATCGTGAGCCACCAGACCACAACTCTGAGAACACTTCGTAACGCAAATGCACTGGAGAGAAGAGGGAAACCGGGAAGAAAGAAGGAAAACAAATGGAGAATACAAAATAAATAAATAAAATACCAGGCAGGATTTCCTGTGCCACACGTCCTAATCCTCACACAACTGCATCTAATAGCTGCCAGATGAGAACGATTATTTAGAGAAGAAGTGATAAAAGGCAATAATGAAATAAAGCTTTGTGCTGACTTGCCACTTCAGCTATTTATCACTGTCAAATCATTTAGTTTAAAAACTTTAACAACTTGGGCTAGCAGATCATTGGTGAAGTCATGCCTAGTCATTCTTACTAAACAAACAAAAATCTGCCAGCTTTTAAGAGATTAGCAGAGTAAAAGCACAAATGTACTAATCCTTCAAAGAAAGAAAAAACTTAAAATTTTTATGACAAATGTCTCTAAAATAAATTTGCATCCGATAAGCATCACAGTCATTTTTGCATCTCTTCTAACCCATTCAGAATCAAATAATTTGTGCATAAAACATATTTACATTGTAAAGTAACAAATTACAAGATATTTCTGTAGAAGAAAAAAGCAAGCTATTATGGTGGTGGGAAGCTTGGACACAGTGTATCTATATGACAATAAAATGAAAAGTCCTCAATATTCAAAAGGAAAAATCTCAACCTTAAGCAAACAGTAACTAAACTAAAACTTCAAAACAATGAGGATGATTTTTTGTCCCGAGTAACAAAATACTCACTTCGCAGGGATTTAAACAATGTGACAGATTTACCCAGTGGTAAAACAGAAAACTCAGGTGAGAGGTTCTACTTCAGACATGGTTCGATTCAGCAGGCTTAAAATGTCCTTGAGGGCCTGGCTTCCTTCCTCTGCCGGCCCTACTTTTCATAGTGCTGCCAACTTCCAAAAACAAGCGCTTTTGACATACCCTACATGGCATCAAGCTACTGTGCCTGCTAAGTGTCTAACAAGAAAGAGTACTTTTCCTAAGTGAAAACCAGGAAAGGGGATTGGGTGACCCAGAGGTATTCAGCACCAGGGGACCACATCTTCTAACTCAAACTCTCAGTGTGTTTATGTCATGCAAAGTTATAGCTCTAACTCAAAGTTATTTTCCATAGTGAAATTTAAAACTGTTCCTGTGTACCATTTTACCTCCATGAGCCCCTAGGATGTCTTTTCACCCTATCTTTCCAGAACTAAAATTAACTTAAATAGCAACTAAAATTTTAAATCTTCCTTCTTCTGCCTTATTTACAAGGATGGCTGCTCATACACCAGATAGTTTCTCAAGTCCTTTCCAGGCTACGAGAGAATGTTTCAGGAATTCTAGGCTCTCATACACCCTTTTCTGATACAATTACATAATTTGTAATTGTGGATTAGTTCTATTTTGTCTAGGACCCTAGTTACTAACCTCTAGCAATAAACTGGCTGCACTTCCACAGCCTGCCTCTTAATACGATGGACATCATTTGAACCCCCTCAGGGATAAAACGTCTAGAATGTCCCCCACTAAGCCTACAGGGGGAAAAACACAGCATAGCTATTGCTCTTCAAGTCTGTGGAGGAAGAATGGGTGAGTACAACTCACTGCCAGTTTTCTGTGCTGCTTACCACCTGCACATAGACACCCTTCCACATCCATCTCTGAGTTTCCTTGTTATATTAGTCACCTTTTCAGCATTATAACTGACTACCTGAGCTGGGCTACTTATGAAGAAAACAGGTTTGTTTAGTGCACAGTTCTGGAGATTTAATGAGCATCATCTGTGCTCTGGTGAGGAACCCACAGCAAGTGACAGAGGAAGGAGCACGCAGTGAGGAGGGAGGCAGCAAGAGAGACGGGGAAGGTCAGGCTCAGCCTGTGATAAGAGTCCTCTCAGGAGAACCGACCAGGATCCCATCAGAAACACCTTAGCCCTCTGCAAGGGCATGTGCCCCGTGGCTCCAAGAACACCAACCAGACTCCAGGTCTGAAAGGTCCCATCGGCTCCCACAGACCAAGCCCCTGCCATGGGCCTCCGCAGGACAGACCACTCCCAAACCACAGCACACATTATCCCAGCTCCACTTCTAGTGACCTTCTCACAGCAGATGGTAATCTTCAGCATAGCCACCCGTCTCCCCTACTTCAAACACCAAAAAGCACAAAGGTCATTAAGAAAGTGGCCCGACCACCTGGATTAGAGTCCCAGTTCGCAGCCAATTAGTATCACTGACCAGGCCTGCGAATTAATGTAAGTTTAGGCAACACTCCAGGCTTTTCCTTTGAAAACTGAGGATTACAGCAATTCCACAATTCCCCCAAGGGGTTGCTATCAATTTATGAAATAAATTGATACATATAAAGTACTTAGAATAGTGCCTGGCACTAAGTAGCTCATAAAATGTTATGTTCGCCTGTTACGCAGGATGCTATTTTCAAGAGAATCCTTGAAATCCCAGAAGAGGACCCAATATATATGGTCCAATAAGTAGACGTCTCTCTTTCTTATTTACCTATCTTGGTCCTTAATAAAGTGATACCTTAAACTGTAACTGTATGTAATTGTCTAGTTATTTGTCTTTCTTCCCCACTTTTGGCCAGAACACTATAAGTATCTTTGCCTGAAAGATTAAACGATCCTATAAGTCCCTAGCTGAGAGAACCCAATGTGGGAGGGAGATCTGTAACAGTCCATTACCTGGCCCGCCCCAACATACACGCATGCGTGTTCATGCCGTCAGGCCTGGCCGGAACCAGCTGTCAGTGATACACGCCAGCCTTCACACCAGATTTCAGTTTAGGAAAGCATGGACAATGACAGGAAGGACTTTTGTAATGAGAGACACCCTCCTAGTTCGAGGAGGCAGGAAATGATGGAGCCACTGCTCACCGCCCCAGCCACTGTCCACCCCAGCATATCAACGTCACCAAATCTGAAAGGGAGGCCTTCAAACTGAGATAACTCATGAAAGCATGCAAGACGAGCCCATCCCAATCTGTGCAAACCACTGATCTACTATGGCCCGCCTATCAAAATTCCCAGAGCAAATGAGATTTCCACCTTTCCTAGAAAGCACAGAACCTTCCAGACTGCAGAGAACCAATATAGTCCTTTTTGATAAAGTTCCCAGAAACTGACAGAAAGCTTAATTCAAGCCACCACAACTATTCCTCTACGGAGACAGAAAGCTTAACAAAGAAATTCACCTATGTGTTCCTTCTTCCACCTGTAGTGTGGGAGAGCTGGCTCTATCCCACACTGAAGGCTTTCTCCAAAAATGTAAGCGCCACCTGACCGGCATTAGCAGGCCCTGGGCTGGGGAACCCTTGGATCTGAATGAGGAAGTCACTTTCCTTTCTTACGGGTGAAGTGACCGCAGTTTAGGAAAAAGGATCCTTGAAGGCATTAATTGTTCCAGGATGGCTAAGTTGTAGACCAGATCAAATGACAGAAGAATTGTCTGGCTGACACACAAAACTGTTTCTAAAAGTGGTAGATGACTTAAAAATACTGGTGAATGGACAGCATAAGAAGGAATATTCTCTTCCAGGACCATTAACATGACAACTGTCAGAAAAAGTCCTTTGACATCGATACTGTATTTCACAGAATCCTTTTAAGCACCATATAGTAAACAGTCAAGTTTTTCTGGAGCAAGACAACATAAGGTTGTTTTGAATTCTTACCCACTGTACACAGAGGAGATTTAAATACAGACCGCATTGATAAGACAGTGACATAGGTGTATATGTAAATGCATATACTCAGACACACACAAGAACTCACTTAAGCTACATTTCAAATTATTTTGATTGGTTAAAGTTGTCTAGGCTAGTATGGCATTAGAGATGCAAAGTTTCATTCATGAAATTTTAAATAATGTTGATAAGATTTATCTAGACACACAAGCGGAACCTAAATATAAAGCACATGAATAATAGAATGTGCATGAATTTTGAATGCTTATTTTTCAGAAGAAAACAAAGAAATGAGTGTGTGGATTCTTGGAGTCTCTAAGCATAACCTGGATTTACATTTCAATAGCTTGCAAGCTAAGCTGTGTGAAATTGGTCAAATGTATAGACTCTCATCTCGCCACTACCCGAAATCAGTCAATTAGCTTCTAGAGAAAGTGGCATATACAAGTTAATATCCAGAAGCTCAAAACCTATTCCAGCTGATACACATCAAAATCAGTTCAAAACAAGAACATCTAGGACACAGGTTTCCTATGGAACGAATTCTGGGTTAGAAGCATACAGTACAGTTACAGCTGATGTGGTCACCAAACTCATTGTTGGAAATGACCCAACAATGCTTGTAAAAAAGGAAAGAACAGTTAAAAATCAAAAGATAGAGAGTACATCAAAACATTTTCAGCAGACAAAAAGTTAAGGGTGGCAATTTTTGCCCATTTAAAACAAAGGCATTTTAGATGCCAATGCCACTGCACTGATTAATACTGCCAAGACTGCTGTACATCGGAGCCCCCTGCGACTCCACACTCAACCCCAATCACTAGGCACTCTGAGGCTGAATGGCTCCTAATTAGCATCTCCAGTCCTGTGATCAAAAGCCTGTACTGGCTCCACATTAGCTACACCTTGCCCTTTATAAGTCCCCCTTTTCCATTTAAATGCCCACAGGGGCAAAACATAGTTAACACACAAGTACTACATATTTGAATAACCTTATCAATAAATATATCATGCTTTTCCAATTGCATCACTTTTGTTTTTTCCTTTCCTGCCTTCTACAGTCTTTTAATAAAAACAGGAATTGCTAGATAGAGAAACCAAAAGGGCAAGGTGCTATGCTTGGATCACCACAGGCACTCCAGAGCTAGGAAAGAATTGAGTTTAAAGAAATGAGAAGGAAAGAATATATGGATAGTGATCATAATACTAAAGGTACTTTTATTAACTATCCATTCACCTGGCTACATTCAGTGCTGCGGTCTGAATTTTCCCTGCAAAAAATTTATATGTTGAAATCTTCATCCCCAATGTGATTATATTTGCAGGTGGGGCCTTTGGGAGTTAAATGGCGTTAGATGAGGAATAAAGACGGAGTCCTCATGATGTGACTAATGTCCTCATTAAAATCTCTTCTTGCCATACAGTAAGATGTGATGTTCTGTAAAGAGAGATGGCCTACCATACACCAATCTCACTGGCACCTTCATCTTGGACTCTGCAGCCTCCAGGATCCTGAGAAACAAATCTTTGTTGTTAAAGCCACCGGTCTATGTCATTGTGCTATCACAGGCCAAACTGACTAAGAAGTACACTTGCTTGCTTTGGGTATAATCCTCATAATAATCCCACAAAGTAAAGGTTAGCATCTGCATACGATCGAAGAGGAAACAGCCTATGACAAGATAAACCCGTGTGCTGCAGAGTCACACAGTGAGGAGGTGGCAAAGCCACACGCGCAAGGGAAGCACAGGAGGAGGAGGGCTCACCTGTCCACAGGTGCAGCAGTAACAGCAGCCACAACCTCCTGCGGCCAGGGTGGTCTCCGTCTGCTCGACGCTGTTCAGAGTCACTTAGGACACTCCAGAGAGGCGGTTAGTATACTTTACGGATGGCAAACTAACGTTTAGAAAGGAGCAGCATGCCCAAGAACATGAAACCGGTAAGTAAGTGATGAATCAGCAGACAGAGCTTCATAGACTGCAGCACCACTACTCTCATCTGAACATACTCTTGTCCCCACTGTGGCAAGTCACTCTTGTCATCCTATGCCGCGTAACCGCCCACAAAACTCCGTGGCTGACAGCAAGGAGCAACTGTTCCTGCCCAAGCAGCAGAAATCAGGTCCGCTGGTCTTGACCGCGGCTTGCAGGTTTGCACCGATCAGCGCCCCAGGAGTCTGTGCTGGGGTCCAGGCTGTGTGTGCGGCTCGGGACATGCTTTCCTCAGGATAGATTATGAAAGACAAGATGTTATAAGATGCACAAGCACATTTAAAGAGTCTGTTTGCGACACGTCCACCAGCTTGGCAGCCATGACTTTGAGCCCAAAGTCAAGTGAGGAGAACTTATCTCCGGTCGCCACGAGGCCACGATAAGGGAGTGAACACAGTTCTACTATTAGGGAGTACAGACTAAGACAGTAACTAAATCAATCGCATTATCAAACTTGACTCATTTACTGTAAGGCCTTTCTGTTGAATTGCTAAACAGATCATGGAAAAACCTCTTTGAGCTTCACAAATCACATCTGGAATAAAGTTTTAACAGAAAAGGATAATCAAATCTATAGTAGCAGTCAATCTTTACTTCCACAGTGCTAAAATTGAGAGGAGAGATCAATAGAAAATATAAAAGTATTACAATCTCTTCATAAAGACTATGACAAAAATCATGATTATAATAAAAATCATATGAAGTAATACACATCCAGACTGGCTTCTAACTTCGGGAAGCAAAAAATCCACTAGAAAATATCCAATATTTTCTACAACCACTCCAAGTTGATTGCAGGGAATTCTACCTGTGACTTCCTCACCACATTGCTGTGGATTTTAATTTTCTCAACATGTCAAACTCCTAGGTAAGAGTCAGGAAGAATGTGTTGCTAATAGAATTAAGTTAATTCTCATATAACGGCCCCCTCACAACAGGCTTTAGGTGTTTTTATTAACAATATAATTTAATGACTTTGTATACACATATGTGCAAAAAGAAATATAGCAAACAGAATGTCAGAAAACAGATAAAATTGTACCTTTCATGTGTCTTTCTTAGTTGAACCCCTTATCTTCAATTATAGATATTCCATTCAAATGGAACAAAAATCTTGGCTGAATTTGATGTAATCTCACTCAGGTCTTAAATTCACTTTCTTTCAAGCAATATGGTACAAACCTCATCATCCTCATTTAAGACTGAATTGCTTTTTCCATTACAGTCTCCAGTTTGAGACATTTCATTCTGCCTTTTCAAAATTGTACTGGAATGAGAATTGTAGGCAAGTTGTCAAAGTTGCAAGCAATTTGTAAAAAAATATATAAATTTTTTTTCAAAATTGGATACATTATTTTCAAGGCCTGACACTAAACCATAAAACTATTTTGTTCACTATGTAATTTAACCATTCCTGCAAAATAAGTGTTAAAATACACATTATGGTATAATTCTTAAAAACTATTATAACAGAAATCATTAGTCTGAGAGAAACTGCTCCTTATTCATGGTCGAGTTCCATTAATCAATACTGCTGAGGGCTTCAGACTCTCTATGCAGGCTCAGCCTCTCTTTGGACGTCTAAAACTATGCGCCCACCGGCTTTCCGAGTACCTCCTGGTGACAGCTTCCACAAGGGCTTCGGATGCAAGTCACAGAACCAACGATCTCCTCGCCATCCAGATTACTTTTACTTCTTCCTTGTGTTTCTAGTCACTAACTCAGGAAACCCGGGAGGCACCTCCAGCTTCTTTCACGTTGCTTTCCTGACCATCAGCAGGTCGCCCACGAACACCACTTGCCTTAGTGGCCGTCCCGGGGCCCCGCATCAGGACTGATCTGTGTGCAGCACATGATGTTTTCAAAACTGCCCTTTCTCACCACCACTCTACAACCCCTCACAGGTCGGAACTTTACTCATTTGCTTGCTGCTAGAGCCCAGGAGAAAAACACAAAAGTGTATATTGAAGATATAACACTCGATCTTTTGACACAAACCCGTTCGCTACACACCATTATCACCACCACCATCATCATACATTTGTTCTGAGCTTGACCACCTCCGTCAAGTGCACACACATTCATAATCTAAGTAAAATAACCCCCGCTCTGAAAGCACCGACATATATCCTCCTGGAGAGCATCTGTGGGAAGGGCTCCACGCCAAACCATAAGCATTTATCTTTAGCATTAGGAGGGTGCTTCAAGAGGAAAAGCAACGTTTTGCCATGCCTTTAAGGTGGTTTTCTGATGTAAACCCTGGAGCATGTAGCAGCAATTTTAAAAATGTAAAACTGCACCTGGACACCACTAAGGCTGCGGGTCCTTCTGGGGGTAATGATCCAGGGCTGCCTCCAGCCACCCCACTGCAATAATTGCACCCCCAGGGTGGGATGGTTAATGGTTTGAGCTCTGATGTTACTATCATTGCTGTCATCTGGAAACCCAAGACATAAAGACAATGAGTGTGTACAACCTCCGCCCACACGTCTCCATGAAGGAAATGGTCCCGGGTCTCATGGAAGAAAGGAGCCCAAGCTCCGATACACCTTTTAAAGGCTGTCCAATCTTACATCCGCAGATACAGAAGTCATACGGTCCAAGCTCAGGGTTAGCCGGACACTTTGTTCCCTGGGATCCTGGCTCTTAAGCCTGGCTGCACACCACTGTGAGTTGCTAACTGGATCCATGAGGATCCTATCCAGCCCAGAGACCCTCAGGAGCCTCCAGGTGCCTCTCCAGGGAAACCAGCTGTGGCCGAGGCACTGTCCTAAATGCTGGGCACATGCATGACGTTAGACAAGATTTGCTTTGCTCAAGTCCAAACATGTACACAAAATAAAAGGCTATTTTTAGGCATCTGTCACTGATGGCACCAAGTCCTCTAAAAGGTTTTCTTAGATAATAAAGCAACAGTAACAATAGGCTCCCCAAACCCACTTTTTTGACTGATTAGAATGTAGCACACACTGGAGAACAATTTAAAGAAAAAACTTTTATGGGCCCACTAAGATACAATAAGTTAATATTTTAGTGTATTTTATTATTTTAAATGATAATGAAGAAAGGAAAAATAGATTCTCAATAAATGTTAGCAAGCAAGGATTTTTTTTAGGCTTTTTGTACCCCATTTTAATTCATCCTCAACAATTGTAAGTGCTAGTGTTACATATATTGTCCAGAATTATATAATGTTGCCCACATGACATACTTAATAAGTGGCAGAGATGACCTCGAACGTTCCAATGTACAGGCAGACTCATTCCTTCATCCCACTAGGCTAGAGTACACACATCAGCACACACACTCACACACACGCGCGCACACACACACATGCACACACACACACCTCTGCCTCACACTCCTGTATATGTATATGTGCTAGCAGACATTTTTGAAAAATTTACATACATCACATATACAGTTAGTAACCCATGTTTTTTTCACTTGACATAATTTTTGTTAGCTTTTCCCTGTATCATTAAATATCTGTCAAAAGAATAATTTTAATGAAAATGTCATCCAGCATAGGTATCTCTTAAGTCATCTGCCAATCTCCATGCCTTTGGCTGCCTCAAAGAAAAATGTGTCATTTCTAGTATACTTTTAAAAAGCTGTAGTATTTTTCATAATTCTCTTGAAATGTAAGTTTCTAGTAAATTCAAACACCCTGTTTAATTTAATCAGACCCTGATGCCAAAAATAAAATCATTGGTCGCTGCATGTATATTGATCCTTGAAAGTTCATGTAATTCTCAATTTTTATAATTGATCTAGTTTATTGATTAGCTGGTCTTTTAATCCCCTTCTGTCTTCTGCCATCTTTTAAGTAATTTGTTTTAAATGCAACATTACCCAAATTTTTCAGTATTGTCTACTTTATAGTTTCTTTTGGGGCAATTTAAGGTCTTAAAAAGGGATTATAAGTAAAACCACATCACTCTTAAAGGGAGGAACCAAGAGCTAAACAATGAAGTGGTGGCTAATTTCATCCGGAGAGCTGCTGCAACTGCGTATGAAACTTAGCTCTGAGCAGCTCAGGCACGAGTGGAAAAGCAGGACATTCACACCTTCTCCCCACTGCACTGGAAGACACTCACCCACTCACCTGAGGAGGAGGAGCTTTTCAGTGCTGAATTTAAGGCTCGTTTATCGTGTGGGTCTAATACAAGAGATGGTGCACAGCATAATGGATGGGGCTTCAGGAGGGAGTTTTACAAAGAGCACGAAGATGTTTTCTCACTTGTTTCTCTTATGGACCCTCAGCAACAGCCAAGGACATAACGCAAAGTTGCAATTCTGCACAGCAGTTTCTAGGGCAGCAGAGATGGCCGGTGGAGATGTGGCCACTTCCTGGTGCATAAATCCGCTGCAGGGCAGACCTCCAAGAACCTGGGAGAGGAACGTAAGAGGTCTCTGGGGCTACTCCTCTCACACCTCACTTCTTCGAGCCCAGCCTGCGCGGGGTCTGTGGAGCAGAGCCACTCAAGACTGTCGACAGGACCCGCGGCACAGGTACCCTGCACTGACTCCAAACGGAAACGAAGGGACCAGTGCATGAGGCCGAAGCGCCAGACTGGAGAGACGACCTCGCCGCTGCAAAACAGAGGCCACAGCAGGGGACTGCGACTGCTCACGGACGTTCACAAGCTTGAACACAGCGATGTGCACTATGCAACGTGAACATGCACTTCTGCTGACTACATGCTAAGAACACAGAGCAGCTCAACCCGCACCGATATAAACACTGCTGGGTGCTCCGGCTTCTGCTCATGGGCTGTGCAGTAAGGGTGCAGAGGGACAAGGTAACCCAAACATCCTGGCACCTCCCTGAGAAGCCACAGGGCTGGCTGCGTCCCTACACCTATGGTCCCTGCTCCTGCCTCATGCCTTCTCTGTGTCTCCCTCCTCACTCCACCCTCTTCACAAGTACAGATGGTAATGCCTCTCTATGGCTTCTGATCCACCGTACTGCCCCACCCTCTACACTTTTCCAACACCTATCCACATCTTCTGAACAATCTCTTTATGAAACGCTCCTCAAATCGTCTAATTAGTGGATACCACCTTTTATTACCTGGACCCTGTCTGAAACCCACACACAGTATTTAATTAATTACTTCAATTGCTCTGTTCAATGCTTCATGGTGATAGGGGAAAGAACTGAAGTTAAATGAGTAAGTACTACATGCCCCACACTGTGCTAAAAGATTTCTAATCTCCTTCAGTCTTTAAATACTTCATTTATTATCTCCATTTTACACACATGGACACGGAGATTCACAGAGGCTAAAATATGCCAGAGGTATTTGACATCATTAAATATATATCTGACTCTTAAACCACTAGTCTTCAATGAGTTTATACTTTCAAGGTAAAATATTCATTTTTAATGAAATAATTCTACATAGCTTCATAGTACAGTAAAATAATAATTTTTAAATGCATCATGCTGTAAGGCTAGGTTTGCATAAAACAGACAATGAACTATTACAAAGTTTACAATGGGATATGACAATTAGTGAAAATTCTATGAAAGCTTTAGAATTTACTTTGATCTCTAATAAGTAGAAAAAATTCAGGCAAGCTAAAGAAAAGTATTTACAGGAAAAGAGGACGTATGAAGTTTGGAAATCCCAAAGCATGCTTGGAGAGGAGGTAGGAACAGAGATGAGAAAGGGACAGAACTGGAGGTGAGACCAGAAGGTAGACTGTGGATTAAATGAGAAGGAGCAGTGTGAGAAGTTTTTGCTCCATTGTAAGGTAGATGATGGGAAGTCTGATGACTCAATGTGAGTTGAGATGAGAAGCTGGATGAATTGGAAGAGACTGACCCGGTCTCAGAGGATCCCAGATGTCTCTGTATTCCAGCCATAAGAGAGGGCAGGTCTAGATCTAGCTGTACTTCTAGTACACCTGACCAGGCTCGGTGATGGGGCACAAGAGATGGACAAACTAAGGGTGGGAATCAGGATGAATGGAGGCCATTATTTCATTGTCTATGTTCTAGATTCTTAACAACTACACAGGACAGTCAGTGTGAAAGAGGAGCTAGTATCCAAATTATTTATTTTATACTTGTAAGATAAACAGTTCATAGAATACAACATGAAATTTTTCTGAACAAAGATTTGAAGGCACACCATCTTCACCCTCCATAGATCAGGAAGCTAACCTCGGTATTGTGTCTGCCTCCAAGGCAGAAACTAAGCTCCTCCAATGGATAAGAAATACCACCTGAGGTACATGTCTCATTTGTCTAATGAAGCAGACACCCGTATCTACCAAAAATTCATTTATTATCTTAATGCCTTCTGCCCCTCAGAATTCTCTATTTTTCTGGAATTACTGAAGAACAAAAGTACCTTCCCCCAAAAGGAATTATTATCGTAAGTGTTTCAATTAAATCTTCCAACTAGACTTCTCCCTATGACCATCCAGAGTCTGCAAATTAGTAGGGATGGGATCCTCCTCCCACATAACGATCCTGCTATTGAATTTCAGGCAAACTGTAAACACGCTCATAATTACATCAGTGTTGACAAAGAGGAAATATCAAGATGTTATAACTTCAGTGATGTACATTCAAACACAAAATAGAGGTAGTTTGATACCCTGAAAGAATGTGAAGGATCCACCCGCTGCTTTGCTTTCCTACACTGGAAGTCCAGACTGAGGCCAGGGGAACATCTGAAGGTAGGCCCAGGAAGGATGCTAGCTTTTTGCTGCTGTTCTTATTAGTCTATGTGTATAGTATATAATGCTTACTTACATACATCCTGGGGAGTTGGTACATCCCCTTCCCCTCCCTCCATTTCTTGGATTTCTTCTCCTTTATATTTATTTTTGGACATGTTTGTAGTACATAATGATCACGTTCTTCATAGGGATTTGGTACATGTACATATCACAGTTCCCTTTTATTAATCTCATTTCCCTTCCCTCCCGCCGCCCTCTGTCTCTTCCCATAAAATAAACATCTATCTCATATTTCCTATTGTTTTAAATTAACCTTTGAATAAGGTTGGAATGCAAAGTCAGATATAGGTGAAAGAACAGCAAACAAAATCTAAATGTACTCACAAATTTAGAAGTCTAAATTATAAGCAGTTAGTTGTTGTTGTTGCTGTGTAACTGCACCACAGAGTACATTTAGGAAAAAAATTTTTTCACATTGTAGGTGCATGTGACAATCTGGTAATATTTACTTAAGGGAGCAAAGTCATCAGGAGAAGATGATCCCAGGTGGGACACAGCATGAGAAAATAAGAAAGGATTCAGAGGAGGCATCTCTGGGATACCACTCTCCCTTGTAGTGACTTCTGCCTGCCATAGGGATGCCTGTTGATCACTGTTCTCCAGGCTTGGAATTATTACGCTGGGGATAGGGGTAGGGATAGCACATTACATTCATACAAACAAATACAATGGAAATCTCTACAACGATTAATTTCTCTGACAGTTGAAAATATGATCCGCATATGAGGGCTATCTGGTCCAAAAGGAGCCAGTTACCCTTTGATGAATTAGACCTGTCTAGAAATTCAGATTGCCCCAAGTCCAGGGTCTGCCCAAGCCCATCCATCCATCAGACTCTCCCATGTTTGGAGACGCAACTTGGGAAGTTCCCTAGATTCTGACCAGGGCCCTTTCCTCTCCCTCTTGTTTCAAAGGCAGTGACTGAAGTGCTGTTATCAATTGGACTGGAGATATTAACACAGTTCCCAGAAAAGACAAAAAAGTGCAGTTGCACCAGATGAATAACTTAGTTGTGATGTCATTTTGTGAGTTAGTCACACACTGTGAAATTATACGTTCTGAGTAAAACAATTTTTCAAGGTCCAAATTTTAAAGATTACCACTGTTAATGCCTGTTTTAAAGCTAGGGGTATTGAGATTTTTAAAATAGGTTTTAAATATATACTACGGGATTTTATACCAAGCACATACTGCATTATTATAAAATGAGATTTTAGAGCATTAGAATATTGTATCTTTCAGATTCTTAAGTTATTTAAAGAGCTGGTTAGTTCTATATACTAGATGCATCTATTCAGTGCATATACTTTGATTCCCATTACCATATAAAATCCTACATACTTGCCTGTCATAATGATCCCTGCAAATCAATGTTTATTAGCATTAGTTATAACCGTTCTAACACAAAGACAAATGCAAACAATAAATATGGAGTAAAAATATAATGACTTTATTTCATTAGCAATGATATAGAATGCTATAAAGAATAGAAATCATTCCTTGCTTCTTAATATAATATTTATTGAGAATACACTATAAGTTAATGTGTTTATTATATGGCCTTTAACTCTAAAAAGTCGATTATACTTATATCTTTATTTAAGAAACTCAAAAGTCATATGTTAGACTGTGCATTTTACAAAATATACAGAGCCTGCAAGGGATGCTGCTTGCTCCAGATCACCTAGCAACAGGGGGTCAGAGCCCACGCGCAGTCCTCAGCCTGGCTTTCATAGCACAGGTGGACCTCACAGGCTTCACAGAGCTGTATTTGCAAATCAACTGAATTCTTTAACTCACTAGGTGGCGTTACTCTTAGGAGCTAGACAGTGACATCTGTTGTAATACCATATTTAAGTTTTTTTTACTTTGTAGTTTATTTACATTGGACTTTCTTAAAATAGCTGCTCTGTACATGTGATATCTTCTATAAAATGTTAGCAACAATGGGAATAAGAGCAAAATAGACTTTGTTTAAGCCAGAGTGGAGTGGTAACTATGAAGTGGCGTAACTTTTAGGCACTTTTATATTGTTATTTCTCACAATGAGACTTTTTCCTCATTCATAATAAAAAGCAGACATTCTTTAGCCATTATATAGTAGATGATGGCAGGTGGAGGAAAAGTGTGTTAAGAACAGTGACGCTCTAGCACTCTAATACTATGTTAACAAATAGTGTCTCCTTTGTTTTGTTGTAAATCCTCCAGATAGACAATAGCTTAATTATGTTAAGTAACCAAAAGAATGATTCCTTTATTTCTACAATTAAAGGTCCATGAAATTCATAACCCTCCAAAGCCCCACAGCTTTCAGTCGCCTCTATAAAGTTAAGATAATAGAGATTACAGAAATAAAAAGTACACAAAGATTTTTTTCTCAAAAATACGTTTAAAACCATCTAGCATGAATTAAAGGAAAGAGATAACTCTCAGCACAACTGCTATCAATTTATTAATAATACAAAGTAATATGAGTTTAATAGACCTTAACATCCTTTAAACAAAGAGCCTTTCCATATTTAACCAGTGACTCCAGAGAGAACAGGGACACACACGAACAGCTGTGCATTACCACAACTTTATAGAGGTGACGAAAACAAAGAAAAGGAAGTCCACAGCACTGACTAACCACACTGTACATTCAAAACAATGACCACACTACAATTCATTAAGGAGGTAGTCTGTTTACTTAGGTTTGGAACAATAGATGACATTTAACCCCAACTTCTAAATCCCTCTTTCATTTCTCTCCAATTATTCAATTTGCCTACAATATTATTATAGTGACATAAGTAATATTAGTATTAATAACTGACAACACAAAACGCAGACAGCTAGATGTGCTGGGATTCAAAAGACCACTAAGGAAGAATTTCCAAATGTGCCGTATATTCTATGATTTTGAGCATGCATATATTCTTAATTTGCAAAATGAGTTTAGCACTGACTAAGGATTAGATTTTTTTTCCCTGAAGAAAAAATTCCTTATGCATAGGAAAAAGAGTTATCAGGAGTTTAAACATACTAATTTTGAACGTCTTTATGTTTTGGCTTCCATAAACTTACCAACTGCCAAGCAGATGTGTTTTTCAAGTTTTCTCACTTGCCAAGTTTTAACTTGGAATACATTTGTACACTAAAGTCAGAATAATTTAATTAGAAAAACTTGGGCACAAAAAAAGCCAGGCAGTGTGATACATATCTTTCCTCATCTCAACATAAATAAATTTTGTTGAACTTTGATTTCTGCTGGAGGCAGAAACTTTCATCTTACTGGCAGGGGAGACTCCCAGCAGCTCCGCACAAGTGCCGGAGGGTCACACAAATGCCAGCAGGCGGAGGCTGACCCCCACATAAAACTGAGTCCTGTGTTCCCAGGACTGGACAGAGTTGCTACCTTCAACAGACTTCAGAGACACACCTGACAAAATGCCAAATCGGCTCATCAGCTGTCACTGCCCACCACGATTTAACTCTTCTTCAACAACCAGCAGAAAAACAAACCACCACCAAGGTGTCCAACAGAAAGTCTTATCTATTGTCACTAACAAAAGAAGCTCCCACACTGAACCCTGTGACGGGTCCTACCTGTGACTAGAGACCCGGGGGATCCTATTGCCAAGTAAAGGCTAAGAACTGTGCACATATGTGTGCCGAGTAAAGGAATGACAAGGGAACTTTGAAACCCTCAGTGGCTGGCCACTCACAGCACTACATGTCAAGAACGGAACAATCTCCTACCTGCAGCCCTCTCCGTCTTAGAATGCTGGACTCATCCATCTCCCCCTCTGCTTTCTCTGAGCTCTCACCACAGTCTAGCCATGCTGTACTACCTCCACTTGGGCACGCTAATTCAGAGCCCCGCTGCTGCTAAACACTTACATCACGCTCTAGCTGATTGGAGCCCGGAGTCAGCTGGTCCGCTTAGTTATTCACTCCAGCAACTTCAGAGATCACGGATGCTTGCAGTTCGGAGGGAGAGAGAGCAGCAAGTGGGCTCCAATACCAAATGCGTTTAACCAGGCAGGCGGAGGAGGCACTTGCTATTAGATGGCAAATTGTGGGATCTGTGTTTTGCTCTTCTTGGAAATGCTGGCCGTGGCACTCCAGACAACCAGTAAATGGACTGTGGCAGCGGCTTCGGGTCAAGCCCTTCTGAAGCAACTATCAGGTCAAAGTGGCTAAGTAAATCAATGGTGACAGACACCTCTGTAAAAGACAGCTGTTGACTGGGACGGTGAAAAACTAGGGCACAGCTGGCCAGCCAAGCAGCACCACTATGCTTAGCGCTCATCTTTTCTGAAGGCATCAAAGAAAACAAAACGTAGCAGACCTCGGGGGCTGCCTGAAAATCTGAAAGCCCCGGGCTCAGGGCTGTGGCTCTCCAGCTCCCTCCCAGCAACGCTGGCACCTCTCGGCAGGAAGCCGGATCATTTACATAAACACCTCGCCTGTCAATTCCTAGCCCAAAGACAGAACCGGTTTAGATTTTAATTTCTCTCATGATGATAACTTAGTTCTACTGATACCTGACTAAAATATAAAAAGGGGGAAAGAAATTCTAAGAGCCATCATTAGTTAGAATATTAACCTATTTATAAGCTCTAAGCAGAAAAAAAAATTCCCATCATGTGCAATTTCACAGTCTGGTTAAGCTTGTTTATTCCACTCATCCTCATCTTATTTCGATTCAAAGCAACCAAGAGATGAATATTAAGTTTTCATTACTGACATGGCACAGGAGTAACAATATGCAATATCACCAATTTATAATAAATGATTCCCCTGGCACCTATCTTGAGGATATTTAAATTGAGAGAACTACCCAGGCAAGAGAGATAGCTGTTTGTCCAGGAATAACTTCCTCCTTTGCCCTGTCCTTTACACAAATTTGTTTTCTTGGAAGGTAGTCAGGAATGCAGGCATAAAGCTTTTTAAAATACCAGTAATTCCTGGATTTTTACCTAATCCAGAGATTTCTAACTGTGGAGAAGAGAGAAGTATCTAGTAGGTACTTATTCATTCACCTTCTATTCCAGCAGCTTTGCGTCCCTCCCTGACTATCAACACGCTATGAGGCTTCCTATCAATTGATTAGATTATGTCATTAAAAATAGCTCGGGGATTTACGAATCTAACCACTGAGGAAAATTGATTGTATTTTATGTTCCCAAACAGTCTTTGCATACATCGTCTCCAGATACACAAAGAGCAACCTTGTCAGGAGATGCCGTCCTGAGCAGAGCATGTCACAGTGCTGTTCCACTTAGGGGTGCTGCTTTGACACCACTGAAGGCACAAAGCCCTGGAGAGAGTTTTTAGCTCCCACTTATATGTAAAAGAAAGCAAGCAAGCACAAAATCGGTCATCCCTCGAATGTAACAAGAAATTCTAGCACAAACCATATTTTAAGAAACAATTTTTAAAACTATAAAATTTGTTTATACTGAAGGATAAAAGATGAAGAAATAAAAAGAAAAAGCTGAAGAGAGAGCAAGAACAAGATGGGCTCGCTCTCCTTCAGTAATCTGCAAACCAAACAGACCCCCTCTCCTTCCCTGGCCCACCTGCACTTTCAGCTTTTGTGCAAAGGACAGACCTTTCTCTTCCATGAAAACAAAGGAAATGGCAAGCACTGCCCCTTTCCGTGAACTGCCCTCTGAGAGAGGAGCACACAGAAGTTTTCTGAATGAGAAGCCTTCTTGGACAAAGCTGTGGCAGCAGGTCAGCCTGAATCCACCAGCTGTGAGTCACTGTTCACAGGGGTGGAAGGCAAGCCCGACTCTTTTCAAAAACAATTTTGACCCTAAAAGCTCAAGTTTTAAAATTAAAAGCCAACCGTGATGTCCTTATACACAACTCGGCTTGAGGACTCTGATCCTCATTGTGCCTCCTCTTCTAGAAAAGTGGGTGATGTTTGGTAGAGGACCCCAAGTGCTTCCTAGAGTGCTCACTATTTCCCCTTGAAACAGTAAAGAGCACTGGTTGCCAGGGGGGAAAAGCAGCACCACAAGAGTAGAGAACTCAGAAATGCCTTTTTTGTGACCAATGGCATCAGCTATTTGGAAGTACTATCAGAAGGCACTTCAAGGACACACTATCCAAAAGTCAGCGGACATACACCCCAGATAAGTGGGCTCTATGCATATCAGCCACCATGCATCTACAATTGCCTGGTGCAGAAGAGAGACAAAAAGAATTCGGCCAACGAGGAAAACAATGTTTCTCAACAAAGGAATATTCGGAGATAAAATCTAGGTTAGTATTCTACCATTAACTAAGCCTAAAATGAGGATTATGACCATCACACCATCAAATATAGTATGAAAAAATATCGATTCCCTGTCAAAATGTATCACTTTGAGAAGTGATACACATACATTTTAAAGAAATAAAACCAGCCAGAGGCAAAAACATTTGGGACAAAAATGAAAGGCTGCTGAAAAATAACATCAAGCAATAACGGCTTAGCAGAGGGAATAGTAAAAGGAAAATTGCTACATTTACCCTTAGCTATATATTTTCTCATCAAAATAAGCCATGTGTTAAAATGCAATAGAAACTTGCAATGATGACACTATTCACAGGTAATAATTGGGATCTAGACTAATTTCCATTAATAAACTCATTTCTCTTGAGATTTTATGCCTGCATGGAATATATTTACAATACTGTGAGTCACTTCACAAAGTACTAAGCTCAATGTATATTATGTATGTTTACATTTCAAATGATAAAACTGTACCCTAAAGCCAGGGGCTCTGTGACTTGATTTTTAAAACTATTTCTATGGATACATCACATATACATCACATGCCCATCTATTATAGGCATAATTCATTTTTTTATTTGTTTTGTTTGGTTTGTTTTTGAGACAGGGTTTCACTATGTAGTTCAGGCTGGGCTTGAACTCACTATGTAGTCCAGGCTAGCTTCGAACTCACAGTGATCCTCCTGCTTCATCCTCCCAAGTGCTGGGATTAGAGGTGTGCACCACCATGCCCAGGTTACAGGCATAAGTCACTTAATGGAATACTCAAGATCCATAGCCACTACAATAAATTTAAATTTTAACAATTATTATAATTAAATGACTCACAGGAACAAAAGCAATCCTAAATCCCAACATAACAATCAAGGGGAAAACCAGCATTTGCTTCCACGCATTTTCACAAAGGGGTGGATGAGGCCTGGGGGATGGATCAGTAGACACAGTGGTGATGTCTGGTATTAGCACAGAAGTGTCTGATTTACATAGTCCGATTTCTTTTACATACTTAAAAATAAGTTATATCTCTTCCCTGGTTCTGTGTTGGTTGCCTTAAGCTAAAGTATCTTGCAATTTTACCCCTTCTTCAGCAACTGAATGCTCATCGAGGAGCCACTGTGAGGAACACGGTGAGGAGTATAGCTATAGCATGAAGATGCACGAGGTTTCCAGGTGTAACCTCTGCACCCCACTCCACCAGCCAGCCCACCCTTCCGGGATGGCTCAGCCCTTGCATTTGAACATCCATCCACAAGCCACAGCAGCTGAAATCTTGAGCGGAGTGGAGAGGATCCTTTTCTGGTAGAGAAGGCAGTCTCTCCCTCCACGGTTCTTCCCGAGCTGGGGGCAGGAGTGACTCAGGGGCCTCTTCGTTGCCCTGGGCCCCCATCCCACCACTCAAGCTCCTCACGTACTGAAAGTCCAACTTCCGGTCCATTCACCACCATCCAGGGTGGGAATTCTCCTACATGTTTTCTGGGTAAGTGCAGCGGTAAGAGACCACTGCTTCCCAACAGGAGGACAAACAGCCACAAAACGCTCCGACCATCATACCCAGTCAGTTACTTGAAGGTTCCTCTGTCTCTGCACCTATCCATCACCAAGATAAGTCAACGTGGTCAAGTGGGCGAGCCATCCACCCTTCATGGATTTCTTTTTCCACTTATTACACAACTGTCAGTGAATGTGTTGTATCTCTTTTAAAGAGGAGAGCAACGGTAGGGAATGTGAGATTACAAAAAAGGTACAGAGGAGAAACAGATCATCTATAAGAATGTACACAAATATACATTGTTGTTTGATCTCTCTTTTTTTTCTTTTTTTTTGGTGCTGGGGATCGAACTCAGGGCCTTGTGCTTGTGAGGCAAGTACTCTCACCACTAAGCTAAATCCCCAGTCCTACATTATTGTGATTATCATCATATTCCTGTGTTGATTTAAATGGCGAAGAGAACCTTGGATAGCAAAGACCAATGCAAATGCAAACTTTGTTCAAACATACATGCGCAGGTTTAAATTCCTTCTTGATTTGTGTGCTTCACTTTCCTTATGTCTCGCTTCTAAATACTAATGACCAACATTTACTGATCACACTCTAGGTGCCGATTGCTGCTCTGTGCATTTTGAGTCATCTCATTTCGTCTTCCCAACTGCCCCACCAATTAGGTATCATTATTTCTCCATTTATAGTTGAGGAAGGTGACACTTAGTGAGGGCAAGTAACTTACTCGGATCCCACAGTCAAGGCAAGGTAGAAGCAGGACACGCACCTGACCGGGCCTTCTAGAGTCTGCATCCCTAATGCCACACTCTACTGCCTCTTCCCATTTAAAGGAGCAAGGACACGGGCTTTCAGAGTAAAACAGAAACACAAAGGCAGCAGATTCCTTAGTTCCTAAGGAAAAATCACCATATCACAAGCAGCCTGTGGTCAGAACACACCAAAAAAGAGCATCTGAAATCCCCCAAATCTTGGCTTGGTACTTCTAGAAGAGAAAAGGAGCAGGGATGCAGCTACACGGGATAGGGAGCTAAAGAGCTCAGGCAGACAGGAGGACATGGAGAGACAGACAAGTTAGAGGGTGTGGTTTCTTTCTTCTCAACTGTCTCTGGGCCTCTATCCCTGAATTTGAACAATGTTTTAGTCTCCCGACCTCTTTCTGAACTATACAGTTCCAAATACAACCCATATTTACTTGTAATCAACTGGATTCCACAAAGCCGGGCGTAATGCGCATCCCTGTGAACCTGGAGGAGGGTAAGCAGGAGGTAGCTCTTCATTTTCCACCCTGATTCCTTTTCTGGAATTTACCACCTAGGGCAGTGCCTCCAGTTTCCCCTTCCTTTTAGGTAAAATGACTCAGGGCATGGCTGCTCACCCTACTCTGAGCAGTGCTGGGGATGAAAAAGGGGAAAGCCCAGCCCTGACTCCTCCCTTCATTTTCTGGAAGCTGCAACTCTCAGGGCTTACGAGTACCCTGTGCAGACGGCCAGGCCAGCTCAGCCTCTGCCAGTGAGTAGCCAGTAGGCTGGGGCAAGTCTCTCACCTTCCCTGACATGGCTTCTCACTTGTTAATGAAGACATCAGTATGGGCTTATGATCAGGCAACTGCGGGAAGGGAGAGGGAAGAAAGGAGGTAGCAGGCCGCCTGTGGGGAAGTGGAGAATTGCTCCCACACACTCAAGGCAGAAGCAGCCCATGCCCCTTGCCGTGGACGCCTGGTCACTCCTCCCTGGCCCACAGCCATGGCGCCCAACTCTCCTCCCTCCTCCAGGACTGCCAATGTTGGCTACGGCTGGCACTGACATTTAGTAATATCTAACATTAGTACCGTCATACTACAATTTTATTGCCTAACGGTATTACCGTCAAATCTTCAGAAATATTTACTACTCATTATAGGAACATATGAGTTAGCCACACATTAGTTACCAGGGTCGTCAATGTTCAAAAGAAAGATACCTGGAAATGTGTTCCAGTCTATCTTAAATACCGGACCACTGGAATATTCTCAAGAATAAACACTGAAACCACTAATTAGCTTTCCCTGTATTTTACAACAGTCACTGGAAATCCTGAAGTTCTGACTTCTAAAGTTAACACAGGTAAAGAAATAGTTCACACAGTGTGTGTATATATATGTATGTGCGCTTTTCTCCCTGAAGAAAAAGACTTTAAACCTGTCAGGAAGGAGACCAAAACAAAGGGCAGGCTGCCTTCCGGGGAGAGATGGAAGCCTCGTCCCCCAGAGCAAAGAGAAGACCTCACACCTGTCCACGGACAACACAGCCAAGCCTGGATTTACTCAGAGAACAGCATTTTCTAAAATGTGTTTCATTTAGCAAAAACTATAGGTGGGGTCGGTGACAAGCATATGCCTAGGAAATAAGCTGCAACCCACACTTCTTGCCTTTAGCTCCATTCTCCATCCTGCCTGCAACCTGAGGACGTCCTGAATGCATGCAGGCGGTGACTTCCTCTATGTAACATGCATGATTTCACTTAAGGCTTTTCACAAGAAAGCTATTGTCTTGACGTTTGCGTCACCTTTTTTTATCTAATTATTTCTGGCATATTAGCCATCAAATCACTACTGACAATATGACAGGAATCATGGTATTGAAAAAATTACATCCTAGGAGGAAATAATAAAATATAAATCACATACATAATTTTCTTTTGAACATTTTAACAATGACACCCTCATATACATATGAAATATAGCAGACTATCCTCGTAAATGCCCGAACATCAATCACAGCAGGAAAATACTCTCTACTTTGCGAACACACGAATCCAACAAAATATAGCATTTCTAATAAAACTGGGTAATGCAAGTTCATTTTTTTCATAAGAGAGCATTTTATGAAGATCTGACAAGTGGAAATAGCACCATTTTTTTTTTCAATTAAGTTCCTTCATCTCTAAATGACACACCACTAACAGTGGGACCATGAACTAATGTTTACCAAAACTCTGCGTTTCACATTAATAATGTGAAGAGTGGAATAGCTGAGAGAAGTGATATTGGTACATTGCCACTACAGGATGCCTATCAACTGCACAAACTTTAGAAGCTTGTATGCTGATATGTGCCCATTTTGGTAATAATACTACCGGAACCAACTATTTTATGAGCCTCTGAAAAAGGAATATTCCTAAAGTTATTACCAAAGTGACAAAATATAAAATATAAAGGATAAAATCTAAAGGATGACTTTTTTATAGTTTTGAACTATATCCCCTCTATTTCAAATACAGCTGAATAAAATTATAAAAGCACTCTCAAATTACACACCTATTAAACTTTTTAAATCCTACAACGACAAGAAGCTGAGTTTGCGGCTAACTGTAGTGCTACCTAACTAAACTTTCTGCAAAACTGTAAATACAAAGTGGAAAAAAAGCTCTGGAAAAATCTTCTAAGCAGAAAAATCAAGCTTGTTATTTTGGAACTTTAACACCCAACTGACCGAAGATAAACTGGCTACATAAAATTAGAAAGGGATTTCACACACAAATTAATCAAACGTTCTTCACTGCATCTGTGTTTTTATATTGATCTGCACTATAGCAGCCGGTTATAGATCTGAACAGCCTTACGCAAGCTGAGGGTTTTAAACCTTAAATTTAACCCAGGATAGCTGGTCTACCTACAGACATCAGGTTCAATTATTCTGTAGTTCTGATGAGGAGCTTCATTGTGATCTTGTCGGTATTACGCAAACACAGCCAAGTATTTGGTGGCTATTCCATAAATACTGAGTAACCAAAGAGGTCTTGGTGGCAATTCTATAAATACTGAGTAACCAAAGAGGTCTAGGAGATAGACAGAGAGATAGAATTTTTTTTTTTAAATGACTAGGTTTCTTTCAGGCAAGAATGCAGACGTTCAGGAGTTAGCCCTGAATCTTGTGTGTCATTCCATCATACCCTACATTTGCTCTGACTTCATCAGCCCGTCCTAACAAGCCACCCACTTCAGACATGGATAGAAATGGGGCTGCCACCTGCCAGTCAGGTTACAGCTGAGGGAGACTTAAGAACTCCTTGGGACTCTCTTAGAGCACAGTGAGCAATGTGTGTCACACTTCTTTTGATATTAACTCTGTCTTCTAGCATCACTTAAATGCACTCTTCCCAGAGCACAAAATGGGTTCCAGATTCTACCTCATTAATCCTCATCACTTTCTTCAAGTACAAAAGGAAGAGACTGGTTCAATTTACCAATGAGGGAAGTGAGACAATAAGGTTAAAAGAAGAGCCCAAGGTCATGGAAACAGTGAAAAGGCAGAGCTAACGAGAAAAGCCAGGTTTCTCAACCAGGGCCGGGACCCAGCCAGCAGCTATGCCTGAGTGTACCTTCAGTTCTTCTCCCACCGTCCTCATCCATCTCACCACGGCACCAACAGCAACTCAAGGGCAAGCGCTGCCCTTCAGAACTCGTGAGCAGACACAAAGAAAAACCACGTGTCTGCACAACCACACATAAATACACACAGAAAGGGAAGAACTAGCATGCAAAGATCAGACCAGGGCTATGTACTTAGGAAGAAGTCACACTAAGCACCACCTGATGGCATAGTATTTACATCTGGCTAGTTGAGTGAGAAGGTGTAGAAAACACAACGCTTAAATTACAAATGCACAGACCATATTAAGTCTTTTTTGGTTTTTGAACCGCTGTTAATGGCCAAGCTTCTCACTATCAAACTTGTATCAACATTCAAAATATATCTTATGATTCTGGGGTCATTTTATACATTCAGCCCACGGCTTTCCCCTAGGACCTCAATGAACAGCATCTCTCTACATTTTCCCTTTCTCCATCTCATAGCTCAAGAAAAATAAACATTTGTCTAGTTTTCTTAGCAACATTTAAAACTTGTTAATGTAATCCGTGTTTATTGTAGAACATCTGGAATATACAGGAATACCATGAAGTCAAATCTAATTTTAACAAGCAATGATTTATGATCCTTTTTTTAATACACCAAAATATACACACGGAGTGCCTGGAAATTCCTATTAAAGGCTGTCTTTAAATTTGTTCTTAAAGTAAAACTAAAGGATGGTTTTCTTTAGCCGAAAGCAATTTTAAAAAGTCTTCTCCCAAAATGACAGTAAGTACTACAAAAATGTTTTTGACCCTTCCGGTAACCGATTCAATTTCTTAGATTTATTTTCTCTCTAGTCTCTGTAAGAATTCAATAGGAGTTCTAGCATATTATCTTTAAAAACCAAGGAAATCTTTCAAGTTCTACACACTGATACAAAGTCACTATGTTCTGTTTGAAATCCCCAGCTCATTCATTTATATTCATTAATCTTAATGATATCATTAATGCACAATGAGTTTCACAGAAACTAATTGTATTTTGCCAGAATCAAACATTAACAATTATGCCTCCCATTATCACCTAATAAAATAAAATAAAAAATAAAAAGTCACAGGCACGCCAGTGAATATTTTGATATGGTAGCTGATTTGCATTTTTAATGTTACAATAAATTGGCCAGATTAGCACCAATTAGATAAATTAATATTCTCTAAGTAAGGCGATGGGGAATTACTCTGTTAAAAATCGACAACATCTTCCACTCACTTCCTTGAGCTTTATTGACTTCAAGCTTAGTGCTTCCTTGGTCTCCTTATCTAAAGCTGGCTCTTGTGACTCAAGCTAATACCACCCAACAGAACATATTCCTCTTTAATTTTATATACTTATCACTGCTTTAAGAAAAGACAGGAGATTAGGGGATCTGTGCTCTTCATGTAAAGGAGAAATATCTATCCGGGCAATGAAAATTCCTGAGCCAGAAGCGCATGAATCGATTTGTTTAAATCGTGGTATCACTACTTCTTTTTTATCCCCTTGATTCAAAAACCAATCACTAAGCATCCACTGTGAGTCAGGCATTATGATTGATGTGGAGATCAGGAAGAGGGAAAAGACTCAGTCCCACAGTCCCAAAGCACATGAATAAACAAAGACAGGAAATAAGTGGCGACCTGGGACAGGACAAGCCAGGTGCTGCCGGAGCTGCTGCAGTGTGTAGGAGGGCGGAACTCAGGGAAAGCAGTGAGGAACGGAGGGTTTGGGAGGGGAGATGAACAAAGCAGCAGTTCCCATGAATCTGCACACTGAACTCACTGGAGGACCCTTTACAGATTCCAAAACCAAGGGTCACCCCCAGGCCCACTGAATCACAATCACCAGGGGTAGTCCCAGGAACTCAGGGACAATGACCTCCCCCAGTGACTCCAGAGGGTAGAGAAGTTAGGAGCCGAGATCTGGGGAAGGAGCAGGGGGCCAAAGCGGGGAGCTGCGGAAGCAGGGGAGGTAAGTGAGCAACTGGTGCAAAGGCCAACAAAGAAGGGGCTCAGGAACAGCAGCTTGGGCGCAGCGGGTCTGGCTCCCAAAGGGGCCACTTCTCCAACTACAAACCGGCTGGGGATTTAGCTCAGTGATTAGAGTGCTTGCCTTGCAAGCACGGGCCTGAGTTCGATCCCCGGCACCACAAAAAAAAAAAAAAAAAGAAAGAAACCTCCAACCACAAACCATCCTGGACTTGATGGCTGTATGGTCCACAAAACCAGACCTCACAAATTCCTCCACTCTGCCCATTTTTTAAAGTCAGAGCATAACTTCCTTCAACTATTACACTCAAATATTCAGTTTAAATATCTAAAAGGCATGTTAAAAATTCTCTTATTATTATATTCCTACAATGTTTCCAGTATGTGGGGGAAAATTTGAGGAGCAAGGAAGACAGAAGTGACCGAAGGAAAGTGCAAGAGAAAGAAGGCACTGACTTTGGTGGCTATAAAAGAATGTGACTCTAATCTCATTTTAATCAAAGACTAGCATTTTCACACACAGACAAGACACTCTTTGCACAACTGTCCTCTGAGAGCGGAGTTCAATGAAATAGATCGGTCTTCTCTGTCTCGGCCTTAAGAAACATAGCACACAGCTCAATTATGAAAAGCAAACAGCGTCCTTCATCATTTCCTTCGTGAGATTTCTCCAGTGCCACCTGATCTCCAGTGACGATTTCATACCTCACCCGACAACCCTGAAAACCTGTCACAGCTCTCCTCTGAGACCACATGTAAGGACAACTGCGAGAAGCCTGCTAATTTTACTCTTTGTCCTCTAAAGAAAACCAAACACAACCGCATGTGTGTATCTTGACTATTTACCTGCAGACAAAACTAGCAGATTAAATCTCATTCCACTTTCTAAAGCAGTACGCAGAAAATCCTTACCCCAAATCATCAGGAAAAATACAAATTTCTTTAGAGGAAAAATGTGTGTGGGGGGGGGTGTAATGAAAAATAAAATCCTGAGAGTCCACTAGAAAGGAAGTTTTGTAATTCCTTATTTGCTTTCTGAAATACATGTTTTAGAAGTGTGTTGCTGATTTTACTACTCGGTTTTCAGAGAGGATACTTGCATTAAGAATGGAAAATACTGCTCCCTGTGTATGCTTCTAAAGAAGCATCTTCGACAATTTTTATATAAAAACCACAACTAATATTCTCTCAGCATGGAGTTATTCATTCAGCTGTGGTGTTTAATTGCACATGCAATGAGTTATTGATAATGTATTCCAGCAACAACGAAGCCTGTTCCTTCCAGGAGAAGTTATACCTAACATGTTCCATTAATTTTTTTAAGTTACTGGAACGAATTTTTTCAGCCTAAGCATGCACCATTCTCTGAACATAACTCAAAATATATAAATGTAGGTACCAAAACATCTTCCATACATTATTCCCTATAACTCAAAATGCCATCAAGATTAACAGCGTTCTCTTGTAGCAGTGATCTGAAGCCAAACGGTATAGAAAAGAATTCCCACATGAAACATAATGCATTTTAATGTCAACGATCTATTAGCTTTTTTTTAAGTTCTTTTAATAGTTTTATTACAGGAAAGTTAGTTGTATATATTCCAATTTTTTGTTGCAGCTGACTTAGTGAATCTCCTGGTAGCAAGGGCATACATACATTGTATTCCTAACCGGCAACCTTTTTACTTTCCATCTCAAAGGCCATTTCCTGGTGTGCCACCTAGTGGACAAAATACCACTTACATCAGTGTACGTGTGTTCCTCCTGATTGGCGACGCCAAGGTGTGGCATTCCAGGTTTAATTTGCCTCTCTGTTGGCCAACAGAACTTTATCTAACATTCCTTCTTTCACTACTAAATACCGCTTACCATGGATTCTGCTAGTTCTATTTCAAGCTATCACAAACGAAAGCTCTCAGTTTAGAACCAGAACCAACCATTTTTTCTCAGAGGGTGAAATAACTGCCATTTGATTAGCAGGATTTTTTTTTTCTTTCGAGACGTTAGGGATTGAACTCAGGGCACCTAACATGCTAGGCAAACTCTACCACCGATCTACACCCTCAGCCTCGATTACTGGTTTTTTAAGACTGACACTTAGGTACCAACCAACTACCCGCTTCTCCCACTTGGGTAATTTATACGCAAAGATACACAGCAATGCTGCAAGGCTTGGGGACATCCCATTCAGCAGCATCTGTCTTTGCTTTAGGGAAGGAGATACGGTCTAAAAGGAACGAGAAGAGTCGCTGAGTAACTCCATTTTAGTCCCGGTTCTTCTATTTAACTTTTGAACACCCTTGGGAAAGTCATTTAATAAACTGTTTCCTTTAATTCGTCTTACGTTCCCTAAGGGAAAACACATTTGCCATATTTTTAATACTAGGGACTGAACCCAGGACCTTTGCACTGAGCTACATCGCCAGCCTTTTAACAAATTTTTCATTTTGAGACAGGGTCTCACTAAATCACTAAGTCACACAGGCTGTGCTCAAACTTCTGACCCCCCGCCTCAGCCTTCTGCTGAGACTGCAGGTGTGCACTGCCACACCTGGCTACATTTGCCTCTCTTTATCTGCAGCATTTTAGTTACAAATTTTTCAAATACACTGAAAGGTCATGAGAATAGAATAACATGCTGATGATCCCTTTCACCCAGATACTCATCAATTGTGAACATTTCTCTACAGTATTTCTTTCTCCCCATATTTGTGAAAATACATCCTAGATAAAAACAGTGTTTTCGATGCAATAAAAAAAAATCGCGGATAAGAAATGCTTCCCACAAGAAGGTGATAAAAGGTCAATAAATATATACTGAGCATTGAGCAAGGATATCCTAAGATTATTTTGTCAGCAAGGAGACCCCTTTAAAAACTCTAAGCATGTGAAAGAGCTCCCATTAATCTCCCGGGAAATGCCCCGGGCTGGACACCAGGGCTGGATACCATCCCTGTCCAACTCTCCACCTCAGACCTGGGTCACCAGAGGCCCCGCAGTGCTGGACTTAAAAGCACTCACTCTTTATGCATTATAAATAATACGCTTCTCCACTACAGAGGAGGAAAAGTGGAGAACGGGGGAGACAGGACGCAGAAGGAGGAGGGGGCAGCCAAGCGTTGACAAGGGCAACAGCTCCCCGCACCTGCTGCCATTTCCCCGCGGCACAGCCCACGGGCACCGCAGAGCCGCCCTTCGAAACAAACCACAGAGCTTCCACGTCCAGTACCCAGAATTCCCCTTTCCGCCGTCTGTCCTCCTCCTTCTCATTCAAAGGTCTGGCTGACGTCCTGCATTGCAGGCACTTCTATTTTCCCTCTTTATAGATTATGTTGTCAATGTTTCTTCTGACTACTTATGACACCCAAATTCTATCACAGCAAATGCTCAGCCACAATAAATGCAAGTCTGCTGCATGGGGCCCTGCAAGATAACCACCTCCCTGAGCCGACAGACAGAGCTCTCCTGCAGGCACCCGGTGAAGCTGTAGGCTTCTCCAGCCCTGTCCCAAGCTTCTGGGTCAGAGACAGCATTTCCTCTGTTAGGTCCATTCTGCCCAAGAAATACAAACGTTTTTGTTCGTGAAACTATCTAAGGCCATTTTCAAAATCCCTAAATCAGTAAGAGTAATTCAGCACTGGAATATTAGTTTTCGGTAACACATCTCCTACGGACTGGGTTCCTGGTATTCTTCCGGGCCTGTGTGGCTCAGTGGCCAGCTCTGTCCCCGGGGCTGCACTGCAGGGATATTGATGCTTTCAGATGCCTAAGATCACACTGTCACCCAAGCCCAGGCCCTGTCGCAGCTTCCTGACCCAAGCACGGCTCTCCACGATGGATAAAGGAAGCAGTTTACAGCCAGCCATCGGCTGCTTCGTTTGTAAAATTAGGATGCTCCCGTACTCCTCTAGAAAACACTTTGAGATGTTTTGATAAATTATAGCCACGGTACACAATTCCAGTACTGATTCCTTAAAGTCACCAGGTTCTCTCTGTCCCTTCCTGTTGCATTTGTAGCTATCTTTTTAATATCTTTTCTCCTCGCTGAGAAAAGTGTCTAAAAACCTGACAGGCACCATTATTGAAAGAGTACACAATGCCTTCGACATTTGAAAGTAACAGGTCTTTTAAATCCCTTTTCCTGTGTCCATTTGCCCTTCTGCATATGACTAGATGAGGACCCAACAGATGGCTAAATCAAGATGTTCACCACATTATACTTTCCTGACATGACCGACTAGTAAAATGCTTAAAATAACAGATGTTAACCTACCCGGGATGTATTATGTGTTCTATCAAGACATCACAAATACTCTGAGGTTTTCCCAAGCGCTGAAATGCATCCAATTTACTTGAATAAACACAAAGCCAAGTGGCAAAGGCACAGAAGGGACAAAGAACCTACTTTGCAACATTTCCTGGACCATTTCTTCAGTCTGTCCCGTATGTATCTGTGTTAAAAGCATAAGCATGCACCAAGAATATAGCTGCCTTTTTTTTTCACTCCCACCTTCAAATGGTGCACCATTAAAACAATGTAGCACCGTTATTGCAGGATGATACATAATCTTCATCAATTCTCAAATGACCAAGCTGCATGTGGCTGTAAACTGTTTATCCCTTGCCACGCCAGGCTGGGATTCCTCAGCAGCAGAGCCAGGCAGCAGAGCGTTACTGACATCTCTCTCCACACTCAGAGACCAACTGCGAGGGAGCCCAGGTGGTGGCATAGAGAGGCCAACAGGAGCACTGCTGCCTGGCAAATTCCCTGGGCCTCGGCCCAGCTCCTGTATATTCCTGGCCTTCCTCTGCTCCACCGAGCCAGCACCTGGAAAGCCTGGAGCGAGGGTTTTCCTGCTCAAAGTTACACACGGAAGAACACGGAAAACAGGCACATGGTCCTCCTGCCAAAAGAGCAGTACTATCATAACTTCTGCTCACACAGGGTCATCTTCTAGGGGCTCAGCAAACACTGTGCCATCCTGCTCTGCCATCTTCTCTTCTCTTACCAAGTTTAGCTGCACATTTGAATTAAGATCTCTGCACACAGCAGAGCCCCTACTGCAGCAACTAGAGAGCCATGCACTTGGAGAGGGAAGGGCAGAAAGAGCTGAAGAGCAGACGGGAGAGCGTCCCTTCGGGAATCACCAGCCAATGGACCCAAGACCTGCAGCAGCAAAGGAGCAGACAGGCAGCCCAGTGGCACTGGTCTGGTGACAAAGGATTCTTGGTGTTACTCTCATTTCTTTTTATTTCTGGGTACACAGAGCACGCTTCCCAGCC
This sequence comes from Hystrix cristata, assembly GCA_004026905.1. Taxonomy (NCBI): domain Eukaryota; kingdom Metazoa; phylum Chordata; class Mammalia; order Rodentia; family Hystricidae; genus Hystrix; species Hystrix cristata. The sequence goes on from PVJO010004783.1 coordinate 50,958, forward strand.
TTGTTTCCGGTTGGGTGTGATCACGAGATGGAGTCCAGGTCATGGAATGTGGGCAGGAGGAAGGCACTTCTCAGGACCCGGCCGAGTTACACTTCCGGCGCAGTCTTGACCCTTTCCTGTTCTCCCTGTAGCATGCAGGTGTCAACATCCAGGGAACCAGGAAAGCGACACAGAGATGCCAGAACGTCTGTCAGCCTCAGTGTACATCATCTGTCACCAATGAAGACGACGTGGAACAGAGCAGGGCCCACCAAAACGGCCTGCGGTAAGGAAGAAATAAATTTCTCCTGCGTCAGGCCAGTGAGAACTCGGAGCGTATTTGTTATGACAGTCAGCATTTCTTTATGCATGCTAAGTCACCACATTAAACCCTGTCAGGAGACTTATCTCACCAACAACTACAAATCAATCCAGGAAAAAATTACGGTGCCCACACATTTTCACACCAGATGTAACACAGGTCACAGCCACAGAGCTTCGAAGCTGTCGTCTGAGAATCCAGTCGGGTACTGGGGAACTGGCCAGGAAACGTATATGATAAATTGGGGTCTGTTCAGGTAATTTACATGATGCCGTTTCCTTGCAGTGACATGGTGCCACCATGAAAAGAGACACAGTAGAGCTGCAGTGCTATTGTGAGAGACCTTCAGATTAAGTTAAAAAGCAGGTTCAAACAGTACATAAAAATTTTAGTGGTATTTTAATTATCTATAGTGTCTTTTTTTTCTGAACAACTAAAATGAAACAAATCGCAATGATTACCTTTATAGAGAGGGATGGGGGGGAGAAAAGTAAACTACTTTTTATTTTATACCATTCTGCATTCTCGAAATTTTCCAATATTGCATTTATATTACTTTTTTAAAAAATGTCAACCGCTATAGTACCAACCGTTGTTTCCTTTGCACATATCCCTGTATTTTAAACAATGTCACCGTTAAAATGTAAATCAGAGGCAGGAAGAGTAATGTCCACAGAGTGACTGAGCTTCCAGTCCCCTCCCAAGGAGATTATCTCGCAAAGGAGGACACTGCAAGGTTGTCATCACTGTACAGGTCTGTGTTCCCACTGGTATCACAGGTAACCAACCGAGGCCTCTCCAGTCCTTTGTGAAAAAGTAACACTTGCAAGAGGATTTCTGATCAGTGATCACTGTATAAACAGCCCTAAGAAGGAGCTGGGGATTTAGCTCAAGTGGTAGAGCATTTGTGTGGCAAGCACAAGGCCCTGAGTTCAATCCCCAGCACCCCAAAAAAAAACAAAAACGAAAACAAAATCCCTAAGAGCCATGTAAGTTCTCTTCCACCTTAATTCCACACTGTCCCTCTGAGTCCAAAGCTATGTGTCTATACCAGACACAGGGGAAGGGAGCCTGCACGGGACAACAACTTGGGATTCAGACTCTGAGAAAGGCACCAAGAATAGCACACAAACAGTGAAAGGGACATAGATTTTCGGGCACGAAAGCACAGTTCAGTGGGTCTAGAGTTGGGAAAAAAATCTCCTAATCCTGGAAGAAATTCTGGGTCTCCTTTTTAAAATATCCTTCAGAAAAGGAATATTTCTTCCACTTGCAGTCCCTGATAAAGTATGAAAACACTGCTTAGAATTCAGAGTCTGGCTCATCTGCTCTGCTTGGGTTTCAGTTCCAGAGAGGCGGAGAAAAGGCTGACCCGGCACGGTGGGACATCAGGTATGATGCAGGCACTAGCTGAGTGGCTCTGTATTTTGTTCAAATCAACTGAACACGATTCCACTGTAACAGCAAAGGTAAGGCTGAGACAGGGTGTGTTTACATATTCCGAGATAAACATCTGCACTATGGGATCACATACCACCAAATGTGGGGCAAAGTGGATGCCGTGAATGCACGTCGGGTTCCCAGCTGCCCTCCATGCGCACGGCTCTGATTCCCCAGCTGCAGAAGACACAGCGTCAGGACCCTGCCAGGCTTCAAGGAGTCTGAAGACTCCTGGAGGAATGGATGGGTTTGAAAAATGAAAAGCAGCCAAACATTCCATCACAATGTCCGTTTCTTTTTTTTTTTTAACAAAGTTGAATACTATGCTGCACTTAATTTCAACTCCGCATTTCTTCAGCTTTAAAGTCTTCTGAACCAGAACACAACATAATGTATTTGATATCGATGGTTAGTCGAGTCACTCAAAAATCAAAATGGAGCTTCTCACACTGGAGGGCCTGTGCAGCCAGCCCTGGATATATGGATGCAAGATCAGGTCTTAGAATTTCACATCTCAGCTCCTGTGCTGTCCTAGCAGCACCACCCACATGCCTGCAGAGCAATCTCTGAAGAGATCACTAACCCGAAGACTGCATTTGAAAGCAATGTTCTTCAGAACAAAATTCACTGGACTGAACACGACTGAATAATGAGATTCCCACCTCTGACTTGGCAAATTAAAGACAGCGACAGGGAAGCCAGGGAAAAGATGCACTGGGTATTCCACGTTGTAACTGTCTGCCAGATTTAAACCTCACTTGGAAACAGAAGAAAGGGCAAGGGAGATGTGTGCGGTACACATCATCCTTGGGGCGACAGTCAACTATGTGTTCTTCGTAGTGTAGCCTCAAGGCAGAGGGAAGCAGATGCTGCCATCTAGAGATGTCTAGGGATGCAGCGCAGCCAACACTAAAAGGCAGATGGGGTGGAAGCACAGGACTTCGCAATCAGGGAAACAGCTGCCTGATGGGCACATTCTTTCAGGAACCAGGTCCCAGGCAAGGGGCCCCACAGTTCCATGAATTTAAGAATGCGAAGTTCCCTGTAAGGGGAAAGTGAGGAATGAGGAATTAAAAGAACAAAAGGGAAAAGATCAAACAAATAATTTTTTTTTTAAATAAAGAAAAGAGGATGGGTAGCCACAGGGGAAGGTATCACCAGGGACAAAGGGTCAGCACCTCTGGATAATGCCTGGAGTTCCAGAGTTATGAACTACAGAGAAAGAAAATGAAGGTAGAAAGCCAAAGGGAGGAATTAAAATCAGACAGGCAAGAAAATCAAGGAGATATGAAACTCAGTCCAAGACTGGCATCTTGGGGAAAACAAGAGATTCGAGTAATGAAAAAGTGCACATTTGCAATCACGAGTTACCAGGGCGCACAAGAAGATAAAGAAAATCTATGTCTAGAGAAAACACGTTAAGAATAGTTACACATTATGCACCATTTCCATCCTTACTGTGGAAGAAAAATTTCAAAACTTTCTTCTGGCATTTATAATCTTACAATAGAAAATTGTTAAGCTTTATTTTTTCTTAAATATAAAACGATGCAGAAGCTGTCTAATCCTGAATTCCCCCAACTGTTAACCGGATCTAAGTCCCTGAGACAGGAAGCTAAATGAAGTTCTACCTGATCAAAGACACGATTTGATTTGCCCTGATAACAGGGTCCCAGTCTCTCCCTCTTCATGAAAAGCTTTCGGCACTGATGGCCATAATTCAGATGCAAGTGTGGGACATCCGTCGCCCTGTGCGACAGGTTATGAACTTCCCACTTCAGGGACAACTCTTGCCACCAGCAACTTCAGCTGCATCTAGTTAATTACCTATCAAATGAAAATTTGTTTAAAATGCCAGACAAGCGGGGACCATTCAGTCCTGCCCATGCCTCCTCCTCTCTGACAGGGTGAGGAATCCAAGGGTTGTCAGAGTGATGGATGAGGGAAATTAACTCCTGGTGTACCGTCAGCGCCCCCACCCCATCAGCACATCCTTCGCATCCCATCCGTGCAGGAGGCAGGCGATGTTCTGCTCACTCAGGATTCAGGCAGTTTGGGAAAACAGCTCATCCCGGAAATGCGGTACAGTCATTAAAATCGGTACATGCACTTTCCCTTTCGTCGGCTTTTATGACCCTAACTGCAAAAAAAAGTCTCCACGGTAGAGTCCATCTCTAGAGCCAGCGTGGTAGTTGGTGGCATTTAGGAGTTTACAACCACAAGCCACAAGGAAACCTGAGTCTTTCATCAAATTAAAGCAGAGGTCCCTGAGGTCGACAAAGGAAGTGAATCTCCATGTGCAGAGAGCAGGTCAGCTTCACAGTCTCCATTCTCATTCTGAAAATATTCCCTTTGGGGACCTGCTCCCATTCAGTTTCTCAGGACCAATGACAGCAGTAATCAGGGAACCCTCCTCCGGGGAACAGCAAGGTTTAGGGTTCTATGTTGGGAAACTCCGTGAGAACCAGGCACACAAGTGCCCAAAGCTGCACAGCGGGCAGCCCAGGAGGAAGACACAGAAACCTAACAAGAGGAGCAGCAGTTTCCCTCCACAGGGACAGCCCCAAAAGATGTTGGTTTTACAGAAATAGCTGCTGATTAATATTTTCACTAGGGATAATTTCTTTTCTCACTTGCTTACACAGCAAATGAGGATGCTACTTCCAGAGATAGAAAAAAATGTTAAAAGAAGGGGAGGTCTTTTAAATCTAACCGAAAATAAATTTAACCACAAGAGTTATGAGGCTTCCTGACCAGCTGTACTAGATAGTAAACATAACTGGAAACTATAGGAATCAGATTATGTGATATAAATTCAAGAAGACAATTAAATCAAAGGAACAGAACAGAGTCAAGAGATAGTCCTGTTACAAACTTGGGAATTTAGTAAATACTAAAAGCAGTGTTATAAGTAGGGAAAAAAGAAAAATTGTTCAGTAATAGTGCTGGAATAACTGGCTAGCTATTTAGAGAAAGAATAAAAAGCAAAAATTCTCTTTTATTTCTTAACAAAAATAAACCCTAGAGATTTAAATATTAAAAACTAATCCACAAAGACATTAGAAAAATAAAGACACTATTGTTAGAATTTAAGAAGAAAAATCACCTTTCTATACTTGACATAAGATGAAATCCAGAAGTCATTCAAAATTAATAAAATAAGACAAACCTCTGGAAAAACTATTCAAGGAGGGGAAAGTGAAAGAGAAAAGATACCACTAAACAATGTTAAGAATAAAAGAAGACTCAAAACTCAAAGAAGACTCAAAACTATTCTATGCCACATAGAATAGTTTTAAAAATTAATAATTAAATCCCCACAAAACCAACAAATACTAAGCTGACTCAAGAAGAAATTTTAAAATGTTAACGGTCTTATTATCATTAAAAATTTGGGTCAGTAAAAAGTTCCCCCCACAAAGAAAACAGCAAGTCCAGACGGCTATAACAGGCAGCACTCAGAAAAATCAAGAGAGAGATTCTTACCCAAGCTTCCAGACATTGGAAATAGAAGGAACTTCACCTATAGTGGGTAAAATTATTTTCTAGCAAATAGGCCCCGCCCTGTTCTCCTGCACAGTGGGTAGAGACTTCCTCCTTCTGGTGCTTGGGCTAACCATGGTGCCAGCTTTGCTCTGCAGGCAGAAGTGACCCTGGGTGGTTCCAAGTCTAGTCTTTAAGCAGAGCTCAGTTTCTCTGCTCACCACTCTGGGAAGAGAAGAACACACTCCCGCAAGAGAAGAACACACAAGGCCAGACAAGGGCCACCCTGCAGCCTGGCTCCCAGAGTGAGACATGGAGAGCAGATGTGAACCCCATCTGCGGTCTGGGTGTGAAGGCCCCACAGTGCACAGCCAGAGCCCAAACCACCACCCCAGCCGGCCGGCACACAGAACCAAAGTGAAAACTCCTTACCAAAAAATCCTTCATGAGGTATGCCTCTGAGAAACCGATTTACTACAGAGCGTCACTGCCATAAAGTTGCAGATATACATTACTAATTTATTTTGTTGAGCTGGCATTTCTTAATATTAAAGCCAGACAAAGACAATACAAGACAGGAAATGAGATGTTAATACCAATTTTAAACACAGATGGAAAAGGCCCAAACAAAATACCAATAAACAAATTCAGAAAGGTAATCTTTAAAGTAATTTGTTAATAACAATGTTGCATTTTTCTTAAGAACATAAGATTAATGGAAACCAACAAAAAAAAGTTTGATTTTAAAAAATCTTGGTGACAGCCAAGCTTGATGGCACATGCCTGTAAACCCAGCACTCAAGAGGCTGAGGCAGGAGGATCACTGTGAGTTCAAGGCCAGCTTGAACTACGCACCGAGACCCTATCTAAAAAAACTAAAAACCAAAAACAAAGCAAACAAACAAAAACTAGGTCTAGAATAAGAAAAGGGACATTCTTCATATGATACAAAGCTAAAAGGAAACTCTAGAATTTAAACATTTCAAACAGTAGGAAACTCTAAGAATAAGAGAAGTATATGCAGCAACAGCACCTCACCTATTCAACTTAGTCCTGGAAGTTCTAATTAGTGAAGATGAAAGAAAGAGAAGGAAGAAAGGAAGGAAGGAAGGAAGGAAGGAAGGAAGGAAGGAAGGAAGGAAGGAAGGAAGCTTTAAAATTAAAAAAGTAAAAAAGCAAACTGTTATATTTTGCAGATCATCATTATCTAAAAACCCCTCTCAAAATAAAAGATGACAAGGTTGATTAATTTAAAAGTAGTACCTAAAAGGCAACTGATTGTCTTGTACACTAGCAAACTCGTGGAAATGTTTACTTTTAAAAGATATTATTTGACATTCCTAAGAATAAATCTTATAAATGATATACAGATTCTTTCTGTAAAAAATAACACCTTACTGAGAAACATTAAAGAATTCCTGAGTTAACAGGGCAATCTACCATGGGCTAGAATAATAAAACTCAGTATCATAAAAATGTCCATTTCCCCAAATTGATCTATAGACTTAATGTAATTTTAATCAAAACCTCAATCAGCTTCAGAATTTCATGAGCAAATTCATAGGGAAGATAAACATGCCATGAAAAGGCCAACACTTAAAGAGATACACTGACACACAGGAACTTTCTTGACTAATTATTAAGACTTATAATGAAATTATAGTAATTAAAAAAGTGTGATAGGGGCACAGAGACAGACAGATGGACCAATTACAGGACAGACCTCCCAGAAGCAGATTGCTGTACAAAGAGAAATACGCAATGAACAGCAGGATTTGGCATTGTGCTGTGATATAAATTACGTCTTTTAATGGTTACAATGACGTCAGGATTAACCTTCTGTATTAACTAATGGAGATATCAGGGCTCCATGAGGTTAAGTGACAATCGTCCCAAGTCACAAAGCCAAGAACTGTCATTACCGGAATTTAGTCCTAAGTTTTCTAACCTTGAAAATGCCAATCTTTTTCAACATCTGCTGTGTTTTTAAGAATTATTAGAGAACAAACCAAGATAAAGGGCCTGCATGCTAAGAATGACACTAGCCCCAAAAACTGAATTAAAAATCTCAGCAAAAAAGTAGGAGGAATATAGTATATGCAAGCACAATCCCACAATGACTACCATAAATTTAGGGCCCAAGAAGAAATACTTTGATCTTCTGAGAACATCACTCCTGTGTCTGATGCCAGGTCATGAGTCCACTTAAGTGAAAAAGGTATACAGCGTGTCCTAGAGAATTAAACTCACGGTGCTGTGTGGGCTGATTTATGCAGATTGCAGGGCAAATAAACCCACACACACAAAATTACAAGATGAACACACACTGACACTCTCAATAGGAAAAAAAATATTTAAAACTCTAAAACATTACAGAGACCAAAACTCTTATCTTCATGTAGATACGGCCCTCAAATCATTTGAGCCAGATTTACCACTTCAAATATGCAAGGCATAGTGAAGATTTAAAGTCAATGATAGAAATGCTATTTTTTAAAGAACTATAACAGAGGGTAAATTAGGAACACTGTGTCCCATAAAGTTTGTTTCCAAAGAGCCATAATTCTCTGGCTGGACTCTCAAATATTTAGTTTAGTTATGTGGAATTCCTATTAAAATGTTTTATGTTCTCAGCTCACCTAATAGCTTGAGTTTTCTAGTAGTTTGTTTATTCTTAGCCTGCATGAATACAGAGAGAATCATGCTTTAAATAAAAATGAAATACAAGAAAAATGGCATTTTAAAGAATGGAAATCAAATTAAAATCTAAATTGCAAATCGTCTAACATGTATAAGAAAACTAAATTAGAACACCAAGAAATGTTGAAAGGGAATATATTTTTAAGGGTCATAAACCAAACGATAATATTAATTGCAATAAGAAGGCTTATTTAAATGAAAAGCCCCAAAACTAAGGATTTCATAACCAATGGTCCTAATTTATATTCTTAACATGCTAACATTAGTTATTTTTTTTTACACAGCTAACCAATTAGGATATATTTCTAAAGAACCAATTTTATTTGCTGGCAATTATTTGTTATCTTAGCTATAATTCTGCAGTTTTCCAAGCAACAAATGAGTGTCTTACATCTGGAAAAGAAAATACAAAAAGTGATGGTATGATGTTTGAATACATGCAATTACTGGGTATGTTACATTCTAATTAACATAATTAGTTTTGAAATGGGTCTCACAATAACTGTCGACACTTGTGTCAATTTAGTGGCAGTTAATGACATGTGTAACAAAGATCTGCTATTCTTTCCATTGAAAAATGAAAGAAAATGAAACTTTTCAAAAAAGAAAAGACAGGCAGCTTCAATGAATATTCAAAACTCTTTTTAATCAATAAAGCTTTTTTCTAGAGCATTTAGAAGGCAGACCTTGTAACCTATTCCAGAGGCCTATAAATTGGGGCATAGGAACCACAATATACTCAACTGAAGTTCAGGGAAAAAAAACTAGACCAGTTTCCATTTTTTTAAATCTCCCTTTGCTGCTGGTTTTAGAATATTTCCTAAGTTGATATTCAAGCTGAAACTCATGATATGCACCAGGGCTGACAGCTAAAACAAGTCATTAAAGGCTGGAAAGTACCCACAACCACACACACACACACACACACACACACACACACACACACACACACAGAGTCCCCAAGACTCCTCGCCCTCTCCACAATGTGGCAGCCAATGGAGTCTTTGCTCACAGAGTCTTTGCTTCCAAGTCCCTGCTGACATCCTGCAGCAAATGTCTCCTCTGACGGTTTCCTAGTAGAGTCACAGGTGTGTAAAATATGTTTGATACCACCGCCAAGTATGCGAAAATCATTTTTAAACACATTCCTATTTTAGGGACACATATTCAAAAACATTTCATTGACAGGATAGGGAATGAGCCTGCAAAAATGTGAGAAGTTTAAGAGGTGTCTTGTGTGCTATACCTGGGCAAACGACAGCAAAACTTGGCAAAGGCAAAAGTAGCTAGAAATGTTAAAAATATTTTTAGTAAACTAAATGTTAATAAATTAATGACCCAACTATACGGGCACTGTGGTATGCAAAGTGTCAATTCAAAAGAAAGCAAGACTTCTACACAAAATATATTTTTGATACAACAAAGAATCATGAAGACCGTGATCCTCACACGTCCTTTGTTTTATCCTCCGAGAGGAATGAGAATGAGGCAAGGTCTCTTTTTTTCATCCCTTAAATGCTTCACCCCTTCATCCCTTAATAGCTTCATCCCTTAAAGTTTACTTCACAAAAATGTCACATTATCTTTTCTCCGTATTCTCTGATTTCAAACAAGCTCTGTGCCTTGCAAATGATCCTGCAGAAAACAAGACAGACTTGCAGTTATCTGAAAATAATCATAGAGAACCTGATCTCTGCAAGGCCAAGTTCAGCATTCTTTAAACCAGAAATTTCAGATATTTAGTTTTTCAAATGAATCCTTTAAATCTCCGATGTAATAAATCAGTAATCAGCTTCTCTTGTCCGAGATAATAACAGTTAACACATATTGGGCTCTTCTTTGGCATTCAAAGTGGACAGTCTTAAAGTATGACCTCACTTGATTCCAGCAACAACAGCACGAGATAGGTCCGATTAATATTCCTGCTGTTCTGAGAAGTTACACTCCTTGGTTAAAGCCAGGTATTTGGTAAATGCTAGAGTCAAGATTCCAACTGAAGCAGCCAGGCACTAAAGCCCATGAGCTTAAACACTACTCTAAATGGCTTACTGTAATTAAATTGTAAATCAAGTGCTTTTAAAACAGATCACAATTTAGATAAGGGCCACTGCAAAGCATGGTCTCTCTGAGCCAAGGGAGAAGGGAGACCCAAGGTCTATTCATTCCGTAAAATTCTCCAGTTTCAGAATTCACTTTCAAAAGCAAGGCTCTCAAAGGTGGATTAAAATGTAGAGAGGTGCTACGGGCACGACCAGGAATTCCGTGCTATTCCATGTAGTGTCGTAGCTAAGAATTGCCCAGTGATATATCTTAGATTCACACCTAGATCAACTATGCTCATTTTCCTGGCTCTTTAGACAATCAGGCCAACAAGAGATGACTAGGAAAGGAGGGAAAGACAAGCAAAGAGACCCTTAGAGTCCAATACAACAACATAATAAATGCTGCAGTTCACATATGAACAATTGTGGGCCGAGGCTATATAGTTCAATAGCAGAACTCTTGCTTAGCATACATGAGGCCCTGGGTTCAGCAGCCCACACTAGAAAAAAGCTGGATATGAATTCACAGGAGGTTCATGTACCTGGGTTGGAGCGAGGGTAGGTAAGGAAGTCAGGGAAGAGACACTGCATGGGCTGCAGTGCAGACAGGTATGGGTCAGGCACACGGTAGAGTTATGTACAGAAGTATTTTCTTCCCAGAGTAAGGCGGGGTGAGGACGAGAAGTCTGATACCCTTTGGGAAGTGGCAAGTGGTTTGGTATGGCCAAAATTACTAGGCCAGACTTTAGATGCATTTAAAGATGAGAAACTCTCAGCTTCTCCATCAATTCAATCTGTTAAGGAGATGGATGTTTTCCAGAAAATAAAGGGGGAAATCCTGAAAAGTTTCTTAAAGTTTAATTAATGACTTTCTAACTAGAAATTGGTAATAATATCACTGCTTCACATTATTTACCAGGCTAAAACTTATCACTGCATGTGCTTCGAGGCAAGAGAAAAATGTGTTACACAAACCAACAAGGAAAGAAATACACACATGTAGACAAATGTTCATATAAGCAAAGCCATGAACATCTATCATCAAAGAAAAACATGGTTTCATGCAATGAATAGATTTTTACAGTTAAGAATTCTAGAAAGGGCACTCATTCTTGCCAAAAAAATGATAAATATATACCCATTTTCTTGGGGCTACAGAGAAACTCATGACATGAGAGCTCACAGAATGCACGCAGGGAGTGAATAATTTTACAGTGCAAACAACAATGTAGCATCTTTGATTCTTGAGTGATTTCAGATGTACACCAGCCAGAAAACAACTCAAGTTTCAGTGGTAAATTATCTTGGACAGAAAGAAACATGCAGAGACAAAGAAAAATAGGTAGGCAGAAAAGAGAAGGAATCGAAGTTGGGGATCCAAGGAAACAAACTGGCAGAAGCCCCCTGGACTGAGAACAATGATCGTTCTTAGCATGAGGTCAGAATTATTAAAACTTGAATCCAGGTTTGATGCTTTTACATTTTATTTGTAAAAATGCCCTCCACTAATTGGCACCCAAGTTTTCAAATTTTATGAAAAGAAAACTGTTGTGCTCTGATCAATAAAAGATAGGATTTAGTATATCACAAATAGCTAAGTAGGACTCTACCATTCGCTCCAGTCTCTACATAAAAGGAAATGAACACAACGTCATGTCACAAAGCAAAGATCTCACAACTCAGTAGGCCATTACTAACATCCAACAATTTCATCTAACAAAAATACAGACTTATTTCTTGTTGAATAAAATACCTGAAGTACTGTATCATGAAGATTTCCCAAATAAAAAGGAATCCAAATAAAAAGGAATCGCTTCATTTTCTCGTTGAGGGTTCCCATGCACCTCACATGTGCATGCTTCTCAGATGGTGGTGGTGCCCTAGAAATCTGTTTAAATCAGAAATCATTCTACCACTGATAGTGCAGGGGCCTCTGACTTTCCACTTGGCCCTTTGTCTTCCTTACTACCCCAGAAATAACCCATATGAAGAAACACCATTGTCCCTGATGCTTTCACCTTCTGCCACCCTGCCATCCCATTCCACTGTAGGAACAGTTCTGCTGCACTGTGAAGCTTGCCTAACCCAAACCTACTCAGCTTTTAAAACTCAGTTCAAGTTGCAAAGCTTTTCTAGAAACCTGCAGCCGTCATTCTGCCTCTATAAATTCTCACAGCTGCAAACAATCCAGTTTGCTGTTATCTTCTGCCCTGCTCTGATTTCTCAGAGCTCTTCCAATCAGTTTATAAGCGCCTCAAAATCAAGACCATGTGTTACGTCTTTTCTTTAAAGGGTTTAATACTAATTGTATAATGGGGACTCTGCTCACAGTCAATTAACTGAAAAATGAGCATGACGGGGAATATACTGATACAGAATCCAACACCAGATTGATGTTTCAGGTGCCAGTAAACAAGGAATATTTATAATTACCGATACTTCTCATTACACTAGCCACAAAAGTGTAGCTGGAAAAATATTAAAGCAGGTTGCTTTCCCACTGCTACAATAACCAGGAACTTCCTAAGTCCAGGAAGTAAATTAATAATTCTTCATTTTTCCAAAGACAAGAAATGTTATTTCCTAATACCTTTTCTCCCCCACCCTACGCTAATTACTGTGGGTTTCTTGGTTTCTCCTGAGCAGCAGAGTCCTTCTGAGAACAAAAGCACAAACAGAAAGACGCTGGCTGATACATTACCAAGTGGGCTAAAGGACACCAGAAAGGACAAGCTGTGCCACCCCAGGAGTCCCCTTCAGGAGCACATGCCCAGCACTGCACCAACGGGCACCTCCAGCAGCCTTCGCTGCTTCGCCACCTTCTCTCAGTCATCTCCTCACACAGAACCCAGCAAAACCGTTGACAGGCTGAGCTCTCAAATAGGTTGGTCTCGGAAACAGCACACTAGGAGCCTCGGAAAACTAAAATTTAGGATGAAGACCTCCTCGATGCTCACTGATAAACAACCATTTCCTGAGTACTAACTTCATAGCAGACACTAACTGCGGTGCTAAAGCTAGAGTGAGGGATAAGACAGCTGAGAAGCAAGTCATTTGCCACTCATGGATCATCTCTTCACCGGCAGGCAGGCTGGTCAGCACCTAGAGAGGGACACCAGGTGGGGGAAGAGGGAACAAATGAAACCTAAGCTTTAACACACACACAGAGTCACACACACACACACACACGGATATGTACCACTATATACTACTGCTGTTATAAATTTGTTTTGCTCCCTTCTGTGATAGCAATTCAAAGAGGGCATGCATTTCTATTAAATCCTATAGAGTATGTGCAGGCACCCTATTCGCCCCACTGATTTTCTCAAATGCCCTTGATACCGGGAAGTCCACACCTGACTGGCCTGCCCAGGAACACCCACGCAGAGGGCTGCAGCAGCAAGTCTTCCATCCTTCCCAGGAAGGACAACACACACACAAGGTGAGAAATACTTTTGAATCTTTGCAAAGATGAAAAGACAGGGGAAGTTGTAAGTGACTACTCTGAATGGAACTTTATTTAAAAATATTTCTCCCTAGAGCTCTTCATTCATTCACAGACTTTCCCATGTCATTTGCTAATTATCCTCCAGGCATCCAAGCATGGTCAGTGCAAGGATGCATATTTAGAGTATCTCTTCACAGAGACAGTAGTTGGATTATAGTGAGGATTTTACAGCTCACTTTTAAGCTAATCTTTGATTTACAGACTCATGTTAAACCAGCTACTCTGTGGATGGGCCCAGGTGAGCCTATAATGAGATTTATCTTTGTGGGTTAGGCCTGACCTACAATAATCTGCTCAGGGCTCCCTACTGCTATTTCAGCACTGAGTTATGAAAATTCATCCCTTCACTATAAACAGAGCCCTAGCTCAGAGGGTAATAACTATGAGATGTATTACTCTTGGATACAAGCACTCCTGAGACTCTGATTATAATGTCCACAGCTGAAGGCACTATTTCACAATTGAGATTACTACTTTCCAGATGAAAAAAACTCTCAACTATGGAATAATGCCTTCAGCTACACACACTGTAATCACACTCAGCAGCGCCAGTATCCCAAGAGCAATGCAGGTTCCCAACAGTTGGAATGGTAACCTGATGGAGGGAACGGCAGGGGAGGGTACGGGAGGAAGCACAGGTGACCTGAACTTCGTATCTGCTTGATCTGTTGGCCGTAATGTTAAGAGTTTACTGTGCACAATAACCGCATCAACTTAAAGCCCAGATTTAAGAGTATTTTTTACCAAAGAAACCAGAGAAGTTTTGGTTTTGTGTGTGTGTTTGTTTCCCAGAGGAAGACAAAGGTAACTGCTGGCTGGAATGAGTAGTAAGATGTACTTTCCCATATATAGGAGTATACATTTCAGCAGTGTTCCTAGAAACAAAGTAGCAAAATCTATGGAACACTACAACCGTGCCTGTATTTTTTGTTCTAATAATCTCATAGCTACAATTCACCCTAAGAAATAATCAGAGGTGAACAAGAACTCACTAAAAGTCTACTCATCTTCATTATTTGCAATAGGAAAAACTCAGAAATAAAGAGGGAAATAGTTTAATAAACTGGGATAAATCCATGCACTGGAATATTATGTACCCTTTAAATTGAGTCATAATGGCTGCAGAGGAATGCTAATTCACAGATGTATTCTACAACTTCTGTTAAGCAATTTGTCCAAGGGCATTCAAATTGTTCCTACATCAATATTTAACAGATACTCTCTTGGAGTGAACTAATTGGACTTCAGATCAGGTTTTTTTTTGTTTTTGAGCCATAAAGCTAATGAAGTATTGATATAATATTAAATGACTGCAAATAAAGTTTGCACCCTAAATAAATGCTGACATTATGTGTCTACATTCTGAATGAATTAAAAAGGAAAAATGCACTTTTGCATATGTTTAGTGAATTTTTTCCTGATTCTTCATAATGCATTTTTGCAAATGGAAAAGATGAATATTCATCAAGGCTCTTTGAATATATTACAGTTTTAGTAGTTTGGTTTTAATATTTATAGTGCATCATGAAATATAATTTTTCCATTAAAAGAAATAGATATGATGTCAAATGACAGCTACTGAAAAAACAGAAAATTATACCACTTAACCTAATATTTAAAAGTTGAAAAACAGTATTTGAAAGTGCTTTGCCTGCTCAAAAGGTAAAGTATTCTAGCAAGATATCTTCCAATTGTTTGAGTTAGAAAATGTTAAGGAAAGATAAGGAAAAAAAGCTAGTCTACCATCACGCAAGTAAAGGGAAAAAAGGTCAAGCTCCCACTTCAAATCAAACTAAGCCTGGTACACATCCTCCAAGCTGAGCCTGGTACACATCCTCCAAGCTGAGCCTGGTACACATCCTCCAAGCTCAGCCTGGTACACATCCTCCAAGCTGAGCCTGGTACACATCCTCCAAGCTGAGCCTGGTACACATCCTCCAAGCTGAGCCTGGTACACATCCTCCAAGCTGAGCCTGGTACACATCCTCCAAGCTAAACCTGGTACACATCCTCCAAGCTCAGCCTGGTACACATCCTCCAAGAAATATTCTTCCTACCAACCCCAGGAACACATGTAACTGTGTTTCTTGAGTCACAGCATGGCACAAAGTATTACACAAGAATCTACTCACTTAATTCTAACTGTACAAGGTGAGGACAACAGTCAGTGCCACTTTACAGGTAGAGAAACTGAGGCTCACGCAGAAGAATCTGGAGTTGATATGAGGCAGCAATGGCCTCAATCATTCTGCTTTTCCCCCTTGTTACCATTTTCTAACTCAAGAATTACAGCTTGATTCCTGAATACAGTTCCCATAGTTAGTGTCTTTATAGCGTGAAGAGCAGCTTCTTGGCTAGCCTATATAATAGAAACTAAACAAATATTTACCACAGATTAAAAAACAAATATACTATAATCAGTTCTGGGGCACTGGAAATGTGAAAAAGGAGATTTGTTTATGCATTCAACAAAATCAGTGAGTATCAACTACCTGCCACACACTATTCTTGGCCTTGATGAAATTTACAACAGGAGACTGAGATACAGTCAGACCCCTTATCCAAAGGTTCTGCCTCATGGACCAAGCCACTAAGAAAGACTTGCAGAAAAAGTTCATACCACACACATACAGACTTTTTTCCTTGCCATTATTTTCTAAACTATACAATGTCAAAACTGTTTATATGGCTGTACTAGATATTATAAGAAATCTAGAGATGGTTTAAGTATACAAGCAGGTGTACACTGGTTATAGGCAAATACTATGCCATTTTCTACCAGGGACTTGAGCATCCACAGATTTTGGAATCCAAGGGGTTCGTGGAACTCATCGCCATGGACACTGAAGGATAATTATAAGTAAAATAAGCAAATGATTTGGCACAGTCAAGGGTGATAAAGCCTGGGAGAAAAATGAAGGCAGTGGAATGTGTACCAAGCAATAATGGGAGTAGTTTCACACATGGTCAAGGGAGACTAAGGTGAGAAAGGACATGAATGGGGCCTGCACAAGAACAAAAGTGACGAGGCACCTCATTCAAATCAAACGAAACTGGAGAAAAACACTAGGGATTCATTTCCACAGTGCTTCTGCCCTCCATCTATTACTCCAAAGTACAAAAGCGGTGACTATTTCTTGCGATGGCCACGTACACCATTTTGAAATGTCAGTTATCAAGGCTTACAACCTTATTTTGCTACCAAGAAGTAAGTTACCAGTGGTCCTGCTTTTGCCTCCTGAAATTTCCATCTTTCTTGCCAGAAAGCAGCATCTGTATAAATCCCTGCTTCTGATGACTATGACTTCCTTGATAAACTACCCATGTGTGGGGGGAGGGACAGAAAGATGGAGGAAGCAAATGGGAAAATGAGTTTTCCCCTCTTCAGATTAATGTATACGAAGTATACATCTGACACTTCATCAGCACTCCCGGCTGGTGTCCCAGCAGGCAGACACTGGCTGAGCATGTATTCTGCCAGCTACTAGGCTACTTAGGATGAAGTGGCAACATGCCATTTGTCTGAAATGCCCAATGTGTCTGGGGGAGGGAACACAACCACATTTAGCATTGCCAAGAAAAACTAGATACTTCGGGCTAGGAATTAATCTCCTCCTTGAGAAGGTAGTTAGCATTACCTTCAAGTTTGCCTATGGCATTTAAATCACTATAGGTCATGCATTTACTAAAATTCATACCTGCCCAACCACAGGGCCTTCATTTATATCTTACTAACATATTAATACCTATCACGTGGAGGGTCCATACTTTTCTGAAACATATGTTGGTCATGATTAGCATAGAATTCTGTTATGTAGAAAGCAATGCGTCATTTGGACATAAAGTATTTTGATTCCTTACTTCTTCCACACTTTGATATACACATCACTTCAACTTAGTTGCTCAATGAATCACCAAAGTATTTAACCAAGTGTAACAATATGATTCCTTAAAAACAGATGAAGGACAATTTCTTCAGTGTGGACGATGATAATTTCTACATAATTTTGTTGCCATAATTTTTGAGCAGCTAATACAGAACTAAATGGGATTTGGCTTATTACATGGACTTTATTTAAGGTTGATCACTATTCCAAGACCAACACTGAGCAACAAAACTAGAGAGGCTTTAAATGGATGGTCTTATTAGGTCACTTATGACAGCACACAAGGTCATACCACCACTAGCACCTTGAAATTAAAAGAATCTGTGATTTTTCTATGAATAATTAGTTATTCCTACAATAGTTATTGAATGCCTCCTACTTGCAAGGCATTATGCTAAGAGCAGTGGGAGTAGGAAATCAAATGAATTCTGCCCTCAAGGAGCTTGCAGTCTAGCAGGGAGTTACCAGGCATAAACACAAAGAGCAAAAACAAAGGTACACCAAGATGAACGCTAAGGGAGTCAGCAAAGGATGCATGGTGGCTCTAAGGGAGACCACAGGATTGGGACAGTGGCCAGGAGGACAGACCAATCAGTGAGGCATGTTCTACCATACAAGGAACCTCCACAGCTTGCTTGGGAGGCAAGGAAAAGACAAAGGAAAACGAAGAAGGAAGAGAAAATGAAAGAGTTCTAAAAGGTGTCAATTTCTACAACTGTAGTATCATTCTCTATTAAATGTTAGTTGTAACTGGCAGAGATAATTTACATGCAATCCAATCCAAACATGTCAAACATTACACTTTAATTTTCCTTTAGCTGCGCAGTCCTACAAAATGTACTAATAGCAAGACAAGTCATTAACACGTACCTGAGTGACACACTGAAATAATGGCAGAGCAATCTGCACACATCACTACAGAAAAAGAAATCAAGAGGGCAGGCTGCCTGGAAGCTCTTGTGTGGCTTCAGCTGCCCTGAATACTACAGAGGTTGGAGGACAAAACCTTTTCCATAGACTACAATTAAGAACTAATAAATCCTCTGATGGGAAAGATATGATAAGGGTTGAATGTTAAATCCTCACAATCTAGTAATAAATGGCTAATCACATTCTGGTTTCTGTGCTCAAACTCACCCACAAGATGATAATAACAAAAAACATATTAATATAGCTAGCATTTGAGACTTTAAAATGCTAGCCAACTATTTCAAGTTTGTTCCATAAGGTATTTCACCCTATTCTACAGTATTTTAAGCAAACACTGTCAATATAAAACTTGCAGGTACATCAGCTAGTAATTTAAGAGATTCTTTGATAAGAATGTCATCTGACAGATTATAAGAGGGGCTCTTCCATCTTTCTATTAGTAGTTCTCCTTATTGTTGTGTGCTGTTCCCAATATCTTGGGTCAATTTCTGTATCTGGTATGTGATCAATAATGTGGATCATTAGTAAGATACGGTGTGTTATGGTTTAGATCTAAACTGTACCCCAAATTCTTACGTACTTAGATCATGAGGGCACTACGCTTATCAGGGGATTCACTGATTAGTGAGCTGAGTAGCTGACTGTGCAGTTAGGAGGTAAGGCCTGGTTGGAGGTGGGTGCCCGAGGGCCTGACCTAAAAGGGTGTATTCTCATCCCCAGCTCCTCCCTTCCCCCTCTGGGTTGCACAGTGTTCCTCTGCCTTGCCCTTCTGCCATGTTGTTTCTGCCTTGGAGCCAGGTGACCACTGACTGAAACCATAAGTCAAAATAAACCTCTCCTCCTTTTAAATTGTGGGTGTCATGTACTTTGTTCCAGTCATGGGAATGTGATTAGGACATAGTACTTTGTGACAGTATAGTTTTAATCAAAATGATTTACTTGGCAATAAATACATACGATTATAATTTTAATGTTAAGAATAGTATGCAGTGGTGGCAGAAAAGCACTTCTGTCAAAAAAAAATCATGAATTGTGAGGTACTTCCCTTTCCAAAGTACATGCTTACAGCAAGAGAAGCTTTTAACAAACTTCCTCAAGGAGAAAAAGTCACTTTAGACTTGGGGGTGGGGTAGAAGAAACAGTTATCTGTCATCATTTTAACTCTATTTTCATGAGGAAAAAAATGAATTCTGGTTAGAGGATACTAGTCAATTTTTAAGTCATAAAATATCCTAAAGGAAACTTCTCTAGAGATAACTATTCCACACATTCGAAAACCTCGATTATTCTTGAAAGTACAATCAGGGAATTCCAGAGTTGAAAGGAACTTGATGGACTGTTTAATATGTCTTTTCATTGTATAGTTGTGGATGAAGTGATAGAGGTTGAGAAAGTGGGTGATTTGTCTAAATATATACAGCTACTGAATGACAAAAGGAGGACTAGAGCTTAGATCTAAATCAAATCTCTGCATTATTGTATGCTTCCCAAATAGCTAACATAATGTATTACCAATGAATAAAATTATGAGACACCATAACACACTGATTCATATCTCACTTACATCTTCATCAATAAAAGATGTTTAAAAATCTATTACCATACCATACGACCCTTCCTACCACCCATGCAAAAGTAACATACAAACTTTTAAGCCAAGTCAAGGGATAGAGTAGAGAAGTAAGGTTAGCCACTTAAAAAAAAATTCTAGTAAGCATCATGCTTAAAAATGAAGGTCTACATGATGAAGGACAGTGATGTGTGAGATCCTGCTGCTCACAAATACATAAATATTTATGGGGTATACCAGCTGGTGAATGTGGACAGTGCTTGTGTTGGAAGCACTGTGCTCAGGATCAAACACACAACTTCCAGCATGTTAGACAAGTGCTCTACTCCGATCTACAATGCTAGTCCCCACCATTTTTAATTATCAGAGGAAAAAAAACGGCCCTAGCAAGAATCACCAACACATGCTAAATACAGACAGAATTTTTAATGAGAAGCATGTCTGCATGGCCTGAAAGTATCTCCCCATAGGCTGTTTATTGATTGCAAGAGAAAAAGTTGTTACTATGGTGGAAAAATTGTGCAACACCTGGAGTGGACAATCAAAATAACATCATAGCGAGGGGCACGTGGATGTCATGAGCCTGAAAACATCACACCCTGCGGACGTATTACCAGTGCCTGATTCTGGTCTAGAATGCGAAAAGCTGAATCTCATCGTGTAGACAAACATGAGAAGTAGTCCATTAAAAATATTCCATTTAAAAACACTTCTTAAAAAATGTCCAAAGAAACATTTCACATTAAGACCAAAGAGATGGGCAGTTAAAGAAAATGCATGACCACAAGTTGGATCCTATATTGGAGAAAGAAAAATGACTGAGTCAATGACGACACTGAAATACAGACGAGAGTAGGCAACAGGATTATGGCAACCAATGTACTCAGGCTGATAATCGTGGTGACAAAAAGCTACGGAATACATGCCACTTATTCTCAAATAAATCAAAAAATTATGCGCACGTATGTGTGAATGTACATCCACACACATATACACACACAACTTACAGAGCAAATGGGTCAAGATGTTATTTAATTGAATCAAGAATACAGAACAAACTGGTAACTTTTCGGTAAGCCTGAAATCAAATAAAAGGTTTAAGAAACAAAAAAGCCTAGAAACATTTTCATCTTTTCAGAGGAAGGGTGGGCACAGGGGCAATTACTTAAATATTCTAAGTTTGGGGGCTGGGGATAGAAACGGACACATCGAAAGCAAGGAATCTCACACTGCCCAGTCTGCGCTCAATGCCGCATGTGGGTAAATCCAAACCTAGTTAAACACCATATACCTGCGCAGTCCCCAGGAGGTGGCAAGCCACCGCAGCTCCAACACCACTCTAACCCACCCACGAGGTCACTCACCAGGCTGGCAGTGAGCGAGGGCGCCGACTGGCCCAGGGCCTGGCTGCGCATGCGCACGAGGTTGGACGTCTCCGCAGAGGCTGGCCACGCCTGCCCCGCCACTGCGCTTGGAAGGAGGTACCTCCCTGTTGGGGTTAAAGAGAAGACAAGGTAAGTGGCAGCTAGTAGTTCTACGACGATAGTGGCTCTATTCCTCCTCATTCTTCTCTAGTACTTGTGCCATACTTCAAATTACACTGATTAATAGGAACCGTAGAAAAATTGTTTGAGGTAAGTCAGGAGATCCCCTGGTGGGTTCTGACTTTGGCTTTCCACGGAAAGCCTCTTCATCTCCTGCATGTGTAACTTCCCTCATCAGGGGAAGCTGAAGTGGGTTTTCCCATCTGTCTATCCCACTGGAATATGTTGAGGATATATGTAAACACACAAAGCATTATAGAAATAAACGTGGGCATTTATAAATGTACTTTGGGGGAAAAAAACCTAATATGGTTGTAATGACTAAAAATATATTTTTTAAACCCATAAAAGAAAAAAAAAATCTCTAATATGGAAAGTGATCTAGGAATTAACCAGAAAAAGGTCTACAAAGTGTAGACTGTGACCAAGTGAAGGAAATGGGGAATCCTTTCAAGGTGAAATAGGGCCGGTGCCCCTTTCCCAGCCTCTCCCCCTGAATCGCAGGTGGCGGCCAACCGCGTCCAAGTCATACACAATGGCACCCATTTGCATAAATCAGGACATCAATGTCAGTCTAGGTTCACTGCACAATTTCCATCAACCTTGAACTCTAATATATATGCATGTGCTTTTAAAAGTCAAATGGCTGAATCAACTCATACTTATTTCCTTGGTACAGGGACTTGGCTAGTATCAACACAGAAGAAATGAGGTTTTTTGACACCAGGAAACTTAGGATGGCCGTGAATATTCACATAATAATGAAGCTTAACAAAAAGAGACCAGGTCTGATTTTTATCTTCTTTGCTCCAATACTAACAGCACAGTGACTGGCTGTCAGCGATCGAATGAGGCGAGGACGAGTGGGCATTTCCCTCCCAGACACAAGGAGAATCAGAAAACAATCTCGCTTGAGGGCCACGTGAGCTTTACTCCTCTCCAGAATGGCTGGTGCATGTGCGTGTGTGGCTGGTGGCCTGCAGCAGCGGTAACGTCTGTTCCTTGTCCTTCACTCGAGCATGCACTAAACAAGCACAGCCCGCTGGTTAGTAACCATTGCACCCACTAGTATACTACCACTAAACACGCTAACTACCAGTACTAAACAAAGCACAGGAGTGAGGGGCACATTCCATCCACCATCCAGGTGAGAGATCTAATGCTGTACTTAATCCAAGTTCTTTTCAGAAATTTGTATTCTAATTACTGAGAGAAATGGCTTCTTCTTTTGTAAAAATTGATCTTTTCCTCTCTTATTATACAGTAGAAGTACAGACTTTGGAGAAAAACTAGACTTGCTTTTGAGATCTTGTCCAGCGGCTGAAGGACACTCAGGGGAAAAGGTAGTCCGGCTCTTTTGGCCTTGATTTTTCCCATCTCTATAATGGCTATGAGAGTCTTTTATGTAGAGTTGTTGAGAGGATTTTATGAGGAAAGCCCTGAATAAAGGTTAGCTATTTAGTCATAACAGTAGGAAAAATGAAATGCATTTTTGGGTGTGGGTTTGGCTTCTTTTCATTCAAAAGTAGAAAATGCACATACATACAAAGAAAAAACCACCTACGACTATCATGCTAGAGAAAATGATTCTGAACATGTTTATAATTTTCTTTGCACAACTTACAATTTCTTGAAGAAATGTGATCACACTGATTCTTGTCACCTGCTCCCCGCCAGTCCCACATAACCGATTACAACCTCTTCAAAGCAGATAAACACAGCAACTGTCAATTACCTGGAACTTGAACAGTATCACTGACACCTCGAATTAATTACCCTCTGTGCTTCCTGCCTCAGAGATAGTCAGGCATCTTAAAGTCTACAATTTTAACTTTTTTCCTTACCTTATTCTGAAATGCAAACTAAAAGCCGGATGGAGACGGTCTTTGAGAAATCTGCCCATTTTAGGCCCAAAGGCAGGACATAAATGAGGAAGGATAAGAAAACTATGGACTGCATTTAGGAAAGCAGCATCAGTATGATGTGAATGAAACGTTCCTTTAACACAGAAATAACTCACTATCTGCAGGACATTACTTGTTAAAAATACAACAACTTCATCAGTAATCTAAATACACAGATTTGTGAAGGGTCCCTCCTGGGTCTTTTCCTGTGTCACAGATTCCTTTGCTCAGGTTTTGCAGAGAGGTGGGACAGGGACAGAAGCCCTGAGATGTCAGGGTTCATAATGGAGAGAGTCCTCTGTGGCCTCACCTCTGTTCTGCTCTAAGGGACTCATTTCAAAGAAAACTAGGAGTAGGAGTATTTTGCTTTCGAATGCTCCCTACTCATCAAGTAGCTATCTACCATCTCCTTTTCCCCCTTTTCACCCCTCTTAAATAAACTGTCTTCTCTTAGTTTAAAAAAAAAAAACTAGGAATAGATAGAAAAACATCTGAGGGTCTAATATAAACATAGAACAATTTAAAGGCAAATATTTTAGTTCAGTGAGAAATTCTACAAGTTAGCATTCTTTTCCTTTAAAGGAAAAGAATTATTAGGCTGTGTTTCCATAATACTTTTCACGTGAGGAAACAGATTTATTTATTTCTGTATCCCAAGTTCCTGACATAGTGGCTAACACTTAGTAAATATTCGACAAATGTTTGTTGACTAAAATGCAGCTAACATATACTAATTTAAACAATACTTGATCAATTCTACACAGGAAGAACACGAGTGAATGGATGATTTTCCCGAATTTTATTTGTAAGTATAGTAAAACAGCTAAAATCCATGGAGGTCTTTGTACATGGCAGGTGCTACAATGTCCTCACAAGCCCACGGGGTAGGTATTATCAGCTCCATTGTATAGCACAGAAAGGTCCATAACTAGGCAAGGACTCACAGCTAAGTGATCAGGCAAGCCCAAATTCTACCACAGGAAAAAATGCACCACATATGCCCAGGTGAAAAATAAATTATAAACTAAGACAGGATGATGACGTATTTATAAGTAAGTACAGAACACAGAGAGAAAAGCATCTAAAAAGATGGAAACAGAACAATTCAAACCATAGTTTTGAAATCAGATAAACATAGATCTGAACCCCAGTCCGTACTCTTTGTAATAGTCAAGTTGTTGGGCACTTAATCTCTAAGCCTCAATCTTCCCATCCCTGAAACAGGAATGATACTGTACAAGGGAGCAGATAAGATTAAAGGAGAGCTGGGGATTTAGCTCAGTGGGTAGAGTGCTTGCCTAGCAAGCACAAGGCCCTGAGTTCCATCCCCAGCACACACACAAAAAAAGAAGATTAAAGAAGATAATGTACTTCAATCAGTCACCCTAGCACACAGAAATCAGTCAAAATACAATCACCATCCATGTCATAAGACCTGCATCCTTTGCCTCTACCATTAGCAACAAAACAAAATATGGTAGCCAGGTTCCTAGAGAAGGTCACATAAGAAATAAGAAATAAGGAATAACAGTGAATACTACTCAAATAAATAATATTTTATGGAAGTAGTAAATAACAGAATTATAATCTCTGACAGACAACAGTGGGGATGGAAGCAAAGAAGAATATGACGGTTCTTCTTGAAATGTTTAATTACTTACACAATTAATTAATCTTTTAATTTTGTGATATTAAGGATCGAACCCAGGTCTTCATACATGCTAGGTTAGTGCTATACTAATAAGCTAGATCTCCAGTCCCTAAAATATTTTTTGTTACTGTAAAAATTATGATTAATGAATAACAGGGTCTGTTAACTCAACTTAAAAGTTTAAATGAAGAGCTGGGCTTTTGATTTGTGGCTTGAAATATTATATTTTTAAAATGTACCTGAAAGACGTACATACATTAAGCTTTGATAAAACTGGCTGAGAGGTTTATGAGTTTGTATCCAATTAGTCTCTATTATTTCTGCATATGATATTTTAATGATTCTAATAAAAAACATGCCCCAAATTCTAACATGGCAAACTGGTGAGGCACAAATTCCTTCCACATCTCAAAAGGGTAGTTCCGAAGGTCCCTGTGGTATGAGGACGCTCCAAGGGTCACAGGTGGGACAGCAAGGAACCAGGGAAGAAGTCCAGTGGAGGACAGGCACAGAGGAGAACAATGAGGATCCTCCTCTTCATCAGCAAGACCTCCCGGATAACCCCCAGTACAGGGCTCCATCTGCCAGGCTCCTGCACTACTGAGACCAGACATGGTTCGGAAAAGGTGGACCCCGGACAGAATCCAGAGGCAGGGAGTGCAAAGCAGAGAAGCCACACTTCAATCTCACAGGACGCTTTACAATAAGACAGCCGCTGATAACAAGACTTGATGCTTTCTTATCCTCTCTGAAATCACTTTTAACGCTATTATGTGCACCTTAGTATTTGTTGCTATCTAATGTGTAAGTCAATCTTAGTAACAAGACTAAAGGTACACCTTCAATTTCTTTGTTACCTTACCAGAGCCTAACCCCAAACAGGACACTTGGACGTTCAATATGTTATCTGGCTTCAACCTATATACTGAGCTTATACCCTCTCCAAAAACCAAGAAATCACAGAGACCCTTGCCGGTAACTGAAAATTAATTGCTCCAGTTGTGGGCAACTTTAGAGCCAGACTCCTGTGTTCTAATTCTGAACCCCAGAACTCAAGCCACCTCTGTCATGAACTTCCTTAGCTGTAAAACAGGGACAAACGAACGAGGTGGCTGTAAAACCTAAAATAGAAACTGAATTAGCACTCAAATAAGCTTTTAAAAAGATAAGAAACACATAAAGTTACACAAAAGATAAGAGACACAACACAGATTATAAAGGGAGCAAATAATACAATTTTGTTAAGCCACTGGAAAAAAATAAATTTAGAAGCATTTATACACATGTAAAATGAAATGATATAATCCTGTGATGGGTTAGATTTTAAATTCTTGCATAGGTCCTGTCCCAAGGAATCATATGAAAGTTATAAATTGGACGGTCTGCTAACATAGCACATGGGATATTTTATTCCTGCCTACACCCCCATTAGCATTAATAGGCAAAAGAGGACAACAGATGGATTTAAGGCAGTCATTAGAAGGCACTAACATAGTGCCATAGTTGGTAGTGATTACATCAAACTTCGTATAAATGCACTTTCTGATGACTATCAAGAGCCTCTAAAAAGTGTGTTGCTGTTACATTCACGCATCATTTGCTGCCTACAATTTAAGAAAATTAGCATCTGTCAACGGCATTATTCAGCTGCACAGGGTGGAAATTAATGGATAATACCATTTCCAATTTGTTGTATGAGAGGTGAGCTTGCCTAGCAATCTGGTTACTCTATTTTAATACCAAATGGAGCTTGTTGTTACAACTGGAACTTCAATCAGCACTTTTTTCTTTGGAAACGTGTTTCTAAAATCCCACCACACTCATTAACATTTATTAAATATTTTCTACTCACATAACTAGAAATTTAGAGGCAATAAATAGAGGTCTGTTTTGAAACCGAAATCAATGGACTAGACTGGTACAAGAAACTGTCAGGTTCCAACAACAGAGGTATGGGATGTCGGGGTATTTTACCCTGGTTATTGCTACTGGTTTTGGCCTCGCAGACTCCACAGAGTGAGAATGGGAAGTCCTGAAGATTTGCACACTTATAAATTAAAGCAAACAGATTACCGAGTCTAGACAGGCACAAATTGCGCCTTGGTTCTATATACGCTCCATCTGACTTCTCCTGGAATGTATTTTCCTTTGTTTCCATCAAGAATTCCAAGAAACTAGGCACAGGAATGTCATAAATACATGCTTTGCTTTCAGTTGTGAGATATGCGTGCTCGAAGCGCCCCAAAGTGAGAACTACCCCTTGGAAACAGGAAAACACCAAGTCAGTAATAACTTCAGCAGAGTGGCCATGTGAAAAATTAAATATAGTCACTGGAGGTCTACTTTATCATAGGGGAATAATGGTACCTGCTAGATTTAAAAGTTTCCATTAAAAAGTCCCGTGTCACCTGAAGCACACCACAGACTCAGGAATCAGTCCGTGATCTTGTATTCGGGGTTATTTCTCTTGGACTGTAAGCAGGACATCAAAGGAAAAATAAAACTGGATAACTACATTAGAAAACACTATTTTGATCACCTTCTCGTAATCAATTACACGTAAAAACGCTGAAAAATTTGACCATCACTCAAAGGTTCCAACTAGGAACGGAAGGTAGCTACAGTGACAAACGCATAGACCTCGAGTGTTAGGGTGAGTTCGGAGAACCACATAAGGGAGGAAGGGAGGCTGCATGTAGCACCACAGAGGCCAGGGGGCTAGGAACAAAAAGAACCAGGGGTGAACTGGCACTTCATCGGTGACCAAATGGGGCCACTTGCTGTGCTGGGAGACCTTATTCTTCCAGCCTACATCTTTATGGATATATAGATTCACAGATCTTTAGATACCAGACTGCCACTCACCTGGCATCACTGAAATTCTCGTAGCAGCCACTAGAAAGGTGGTACCCACCACCATACTGCAAAGGGACTATTAGTACCACTTCACTTTACATACTTACAAGTAAAACTTCCCTTGCTTAATCTTACTTCTGGGTCTATAGACACAAACGAAGTGAAAGCAGGACCCCTAACAGATCATTTGTATACCATGTTCTTAAGCAGCACTATTAGCAACAACCAGAAGGTGGGAACAATCCAAACATACACTGATGGATGAATGGATAACCCAAATGTGGTTTACAATGAAATATCATTCTGCTTTTAAATGGACAGAAATTCTGATACTAAGCTGAGCGTGCCTATAATCCCAGCACTCTGGGAAGCTAAGGCAGGAGAGTTTCAATCTCAGCCCGAGCGATTTAGCAATTTAAAGAGACTGCCTCAAAAATTTTGAAAAGGCTGGAGATGTAACTCAGTGAGAAGGAATGTGGGGTAGGGGGAGTTTCCTGCCACTTGCTACAATGTGGATGAATCTGCAAGATATCATGCTAAATAAAATAAGCTAATCACAAAAGGGCAGACGTCATATGACTCCATTTCTACAAGGCAACTGGAACAGTCAAAGTTACTGAGACAGAATGTCTAACAGTGGTTTCGGGAGCTGGTAGAAGACAAATGAGGAATCCTTGTTTAATGCGTCCAGAGTTTCAGTGTGGGATGATGAAACAGTTCTAGAGATGGATACTGGCGATGGCTGATGTGCAATGTGATGTACTTAATGTCATTAAATTGTATATTAAAAATGGTTAAGTGGTATATTTTGTTGTGCATACTTCACTGTAATATATAGTATTTTAAAAACATTCTTGCTTAGCCAAAACCATGCACCTTCCAGACCAGAAACAAGGGGATCCTTGTTATATTCAAAAGGAGGCATCCACCTTAACGTGCCTCAACACCTGCTATTGCAAAACTGCACTTAATAACTTAAGCCCTTCCAGTCACTGACACTTTATGGGGATCGAGTTTTTTAAGAACCCTCCAAACTTTAGAAATGAAGAAAGGGTGAAGACCATGATAAGTCGCTGGCTGATGTGGGCAGAACCCATGACTCGGTGGCCATTGCCCTAAAGTGTACTCCCATCATCGCCCGGAGATCTTTCTTCTACGCCCCATTGCCTGCTTCTAAACATTTGTTCCCTTGTCGTCATGACTCTCGTCCTCACAGGCAATTATAGTCCCCCTTATTCATCTTTAGCAGTGTTGCTCCAACACAGGGACGCGGTTCCTTTCATTCCCACTCACATGGGTGACCGCCTTCCAATTTCTTGTCCCCACTGCAGAAGAATGACTGTACCAAACGGCATCAACAATGCTGCTCAATCATTTTTCGTAATGGCATAAATAAATATCATCTGAGAAACCAGCAGACCTGTGACTAGAGAGTGCTGAAGTTCACTGGCTGCTATACTGAGCTGCTGTTCGAGCCTCTTTAAAAAGGGCAGTGTGTTCACAAAAGAGGTCCAAAGCAGAGCCTTGACCCGGGGTCCTGACACCGCTGCCTACTAGCCGGTGATCTCCGAATGACAAAGAAACTAGAAGCTGAGTAAGAAAGCACTCACGTCAGGGGAGAGTGATATCAGAGCATGGTGATGGCTGTGGGACCACCAGGTCTTCAGCAGATTAACTACCTGCTTGGCTAAGGACTCAAATCTACCAGAGATGCCTAATACCACATTTTAGAATTTTACCACCAACATTCTACGTTTGACACAGAAAGGCAAGGTAGCATTACTAACTACAAAGCCCGGTGACAAAGTTAGACGAATGATTTGAGAGAAGCTTGTAGCAAGGGGATCAGGCACCAGAAATTAACAGTTTTCTCTGGGGCAAGCCCAGATAGATTGGATGCATGACAGATGTTTTAAAAAAGTCACTAAAGCCCAAGTCCATGTCGTGAGAGAGCTAGGAACTGTTGACAAATAACAGAACACACATACCTACAATGCAGAAATCAGAGCCCTCGGACAAAACACAAGGAATCTCAAGCTGCCTCTGCTGCTGTCAATCACAGCTGGAGTTTTAAATCAAAAAATAACTTTTGGTGTGAGTGATATAGCAAGGCGATTCAAAACTGTAGTGGTTTTTTTTTTTTTTAACCCTCAACCTAGACAGCCACCCTGTTTTTCTTGCCATTTTATGATAAAAGGGCAAAAATATCAACACACGCTGTATTTTTCAAAGGTAACAATTCAAATGAATTTTTTTTTGGGGGGGTGCTGGGGATTGAACTCAGGGCCTTGTACTTGCAAAGCAAGCACTCTAACCACTGAGCTAAATCCCCAGCCCCTCAAAGGTAACAATTCAAAGTCACACAAAGAAATATATTTGGTCTTTCTATTGCTTTCCCTTAACCTGTTCTTAAAGCAGTATTTCTGCTCATGCATCAAGATTAACCTCTTAAAATTGTAATCAGGGCAGATATTAGGACCAAATGAGTCAATGCATATGCTAGAGCTCGGTCAGCTATAATGTTTCTGTTATTACAACTCCATTACTGCCTTCTGGTGAACCAGCACCCAGCAAAGTCTCCTATTCTGCAGGCAGACCCAGCCCTGGCCACCAGCTCCACATTGCACCTAGACCACCAAGGCAGTCTTCCTTTGGGTGGTCCTTGTCTGGATTTTAAATTCTTATTTAAAAAATAAATAATGGTTTGGTTCTAAGCTCCAGTTGAATAGACCAAAGGTGAATGTGACAACTTAAAATTGATTTTGAAAGAAGGATAAGTAGAGTCTACTCTAAAAAGAACATGGTAACAAGAATCTGACACCAAGCAGTGTTGCTCAGAATCAGTGTCTGCCACAGTGAGGGGACCCGAGGAGCTGGGTGGTGGGGGCAGCATCTAAGCAGTGCCAGGCAGAGGTCAGAGTTAACATCTGCAATCTGGCCTCCCTCCATTCGAGTATTGAAATATAATTCAGTAGAATGAATTGCTAGACATGCCTAAGCCCCCTGGGAAATGACAGATATTGATGAACGCTGCTGGCAAGATATATGGAAGGAAAAGGCAAATAAATAGAACCATTTTTTCTCGGAGTCATTTTGTGGATATGTGGAGCAGCTGTTAAAGTACTTGTCAGCCACCCCTCCTTCTTCCTCTTCCTCCTCCCTCTCCATAGCCTCTTCCTTCACACCTCTCTAAATCTTCCCCAAGGACCAGTACCAACCCCTTTTCAAAACAGCTCTCAAATGAGTAAGAGTCATCTCTTCCTCCTCCCTGTCACACTCAGATTTCTCAACCCAGTGAATACCATCCTCTCCAAAACTCCACGCCTCTAAATGTGTTTGCTGCCTCTCCACACCCTGGAAGAACCCTCAATTTCTAAACCCATAAAGTCAAACTTTTGATTTTGAATTCAGCGCCATCTGGCCCCAATCATGAGGTTTAACTCCTAAGCTTAAATCTTGACCACACAGTAGTTGTGACCTTGGTCAGGCTTCCTCACCTCCTAACCCTCGGTTTCCCATAAACATGCTGTGAAATGGGGGCAGTCTCACAGAGAGATCCAGAGAATTAAGTCAGAATGTAAAGTAAGAGCCTCACATACCATGCAGCAAAGAGAAGGCCCACGGAAAATACAGTAACTTATCAGCCCCTCCACTTTCTGTTGCTAAAAGGTCCTCCTCCTCGCTTCATCCCGAGAATAGATCAAATTCTCCCCATCATCAGGAGCTTTGGGGATAAGTGGGTCCCATTCTATTCACCAAATGGACTTAGGAGCACAAGGTGGGAAAGCAGCCACATGCAGGTTTGGCCCCAATCGTGAGGCCTGCATTCTGGACCATCATTACAAAGCACACGGATAAGTCACATGACCTCGCTGATGCGCTTCCACTTCCTCATTCCGAGCGATGATGGTGGCAGGTACTACACACGAAGTTCCTCAGCCCAGCACTGAAGACACAGTTCATGCCGAGCGGTAGATCACATTCCCCTCCAGGACGCCCTCCCTGTTTTGGCATCAAAGTCACAGCCAGGGGTCGCTACTGGTCCTCCCTGCCCCTGTCGCACCGTCTGCTTCTGCACAGGAGAACATGTGGAGAATGCCACTAATTTCTGGGCGAAGCATGTCTCGCTACACTGCAGACTCTGTGTCCACCAGTACTGGTCCTCATCGGTCCCTGTGGCCCCATGTCCAACCTACTGTAATACCCACACCTGGAACCCAGTGCACTGCCACAGAACCACGGACTTGCGTCTCCATTCTGTCTCTCACTTATGCTTCTGCCGGGAATCCTATCTCTCCGCTGTTGTTCAGCTCCGCTCTGTGGAGAAGAATTCTCAAATTTTCTTCAGTTGTTTCATAACAATAACAATAACGAAAAAGACTCAGAGACCTTAAACTCGATACGGAGGAGATCACATCACTTCTCCTGGTTTTGATTTTTCTCTTCTGAAAACCACCTCCGAAACAGTCCGCCACCTCCACAACACAATGGATGTTTTCAAGGTAAGCTGATTAACTCTCGACATCTAGAGAAGACTCTGTCCTTGCTTTGTGGAGAAGTTATAAACGCTACTCAGTAACACTCTCACACACCCAGATGCTTTGATTGATGCACCCAAGTGTCACCGGCAGCCCGGCGACGCCGAGCAGTTCTGACAGCTGCCTACTTCTGAACAGTCATGACAGAGGCCACCAAGCAGCCGGGGACAGGAGCGTCACAAGAGCAACGAGAAGAACAAAGGCAGCCTCAGAGAGGATCAAAGGAACTCCACGTCGCCATCCAAGCAGAAACGTCCAGAGATGTCCAGGTTCTCCGTTTCCACAAGAAAACGTCTATACACAGCCTGTATAACTCACATAATCGTGTTTCCATGTATATTTCTTTGGAACAGTTTCCAGTTCCGTGCTGGTTATTCCCAAAGTATTTCAAACTATTTCCTCAATAACAATGTCTATGTATGAGCCCTACAGAAAGTAATATTTTTGTCTTAAGAAACGCTTGTTAATTAATGAATAAGTGAGAGATTTAGAATACAGCCATAAAATATTCCTTCAAAAATATAACATAGTAAATCTCTTCCAGCACCTCCCGAGGGTAAGGTAGTTCAGCGGCCCCATTTCTGGGGTGAAAGGTCTCAGTCTGTATAACCTACTCTCCCACTTTATTCACCCTGAAAAGACAATTATCACCCATCTATATGGTTTAAAAGGAAAAGGATCTGGAAACATTGTATCCAAGTTGCAATACCATGTCCTGAATTAAATCCCAACAAATATCTAAGTGCTTTATAAAACATACTGTAACAATGTCCTCCTTTTAAAGGAGTGAAAGATCAAAGCCAAGATCAGCATCATGATTGCCCCAGCACGGCCTGAATATCACCGTTGTTTAGCAAATTCAGCCATGCTTACGGGGAAATAAGTGGGCTGAGGGTGGGGAGGACAGCCATTTGGCCATCCCGTCACCCCCTCAAATGGTGATCTCTCAAGCCTGAAATCTTGATCGCTTTATTCTAGTCATTCCCTTAGCACTTAATCTCCCACTACTGGAATCCACAGAAAGCGCTCTGCCTACCGAAGGCATCATAACAGGGCCTATGCGTAGACTTCCACATGTCAAAGAGTGTGTCAGGCATCAGACCTTCTTGGGGTCACCATGACTTCAGTGAAACAAGTAGCTAGAGGGAAAAATCAAACATGAAACGGCCACAGTACTAATGTCTATGTGCGATGCTTCCAGCCCCTGGTCATTCATGGCAGCCAAGACCCAGGAGACAGGATGACCGACAATGCCCAGGTGTAGAAACATCCCAGTACGCACTGACAGGATGATCTTGTTGGGTAAAGAGATGGAGTATGCCCAAATGAATTTAAATTCAAGTACATTTTAGTATGCATGCCCCAAATATTGCTTGGGATATACATACACTCAAAATATTGTTTCTTTCCCTGAATTAAAATGTAAGTGGTTGTCTCAAATATTATCTGGCAACTGTACTGATTGAGGACTTACTATCTGCAACGTGTGGAGCTCTGCACTGAAGACATAAACAAAAGATCATCAAGCAATTTATAAACTATCGAAAGGGATGATAGGTATACAAACAAAAGAATGTAAAAGTAACCCCTCTCTAAGAAAGAACAATGGAAAGACATTAGTGAGAGAGAAGCAGAAGGGTCAACAAAAGTAACACGAAGGTGTTTGGAATGCAGTCTAAATGCAAAACAGAGAAAATTACATGCTTCATTTCTCTTCATATACCTAAGGGGTGGGATAGCAGTACTCATCATCCTGGATGTACGATGCTTGGTTTCTCTGTCTCTGTCTGTCTGTCTGTCTATCTATCTGCAGCCAAAAGCTAGCAAAAACAAAGCAAACAAAATTCTGCGCACTGAAATTCCTGGCAACCAAGGTGAAAACGGAAACACGGTGAGTTACTTAGCTCACTACTTAACAAATGGAAGACTTCAATTATCAGACCAATCTAAGCCTTTTTCCCTTGTTCTGAGGTCAAAGAGATTTGTTTCCAAGATGGTAATCAAAGGGCAATGTCAAAAAAAAAATTGTTACCGAACACGACCCAAAGGTACAGGGTATATGTGGGTACACACATACAGCAAATGCATAAATATCCATGTATGATTCCGAACATAGGAACATGCCGCTCCCTTACACGGAGGGGGAAGCCAGGGACCACAGTACCTAATTTGGTGCAACATGAATAATTTATAGTGGTCACAAGTTCTACAACAAAGTACCTGAGACTGGGTAATTTATAAAGCACAGAAATTTCTTTCTTACCATTTTGCTTGAAATGGGCCCGATCGAGGAGGCTTGAAAGGGCCCGATCGAGGAGCCAGCACTTGGTCTGGAAAGTGCCTGCTTGCTGTGGCCACAATGCCAGTCAGCAGCAGGAAGGAAGCCTCCTTACAGGGGCCTCGCCCATGGATGAGGGTGTGGCCCTCACTGCCCGCAGCCTCTTCAAGGCCCCATCCTACTGCTGCCACATTGGCAACCCCTAAATTTTAAAGGGTGCAATGCCACTCATATTCTTATTCAGAAAGACAGAAACAGACATTTAACTGATATTCTCTACTTCATGAACTTTTCCCTAGTGATCAAGTCAGCACTCAGTGAAAACAGGGAGCAGGCTGACCCGTCACCCTCCCCCAGGCCAGGTCACCTGCAAGCGCCTCTGACAGTACCGTCAGAGAACAGAGAAATTACCTGGCGAGGCAAACAGAGGAAAATAAATTCGGCCCTGACAGCACGCCCTGATTAAGTACCTGAATGACAATGGGACTCGACAATGACAAACGCCATCTATCACCACCAGAGTCGTTAATATATCAGAAACACTGATTTTTATAAATCTTTACACTTCCTGGTTGGCGGCATTTGCATTTCTTTGCCTAGTCTTTTTCCTGTGGAGCTGACAGGAAGTCAGCATCATTTTTAGTTTCTATCCAGGAGGTTAAAAAAAACTTTTACTTCCTCAGTGGCTTTGACTGGCCACTAAAAATGCCCGCTAAGCAAGAGATGGACGGCCTGGCATGCTCAGTTTCACTGAGGACAGAGCGACAAGACACCTGCTGGCACGTGTTCCGGGAGCAGAAGGCGGGCTTCCTCACAGCAGCAGAGGCACCGCGTGTGCGCGTGCGTGCGTGTGTGTGTGTGTGTGTGTGTGTGTGTGTGTGTGCGTGCGTGTGTGAAAGGGATGGAAAACAAGAGAAAATGAAGGAAAACTATTCTTTGGAAAGACGTCCTGCCTTCTTACTTTGGTGGCTAAAATTATTTACTGGTCAAATTCAAAAGAAGCCTGAGAACACAGGGTGTCCGATTATCCTGACCAAATGAGGCTCAAATCACAGTGAAATGTTATTAAGAAGTAGTGGGCCCTTTAAGAATTCACTGGATCTCAGCAGGCCTCAAAAGAGCAGGGTCTCGGGGACTGGATTACTTTCCTGCAGAAGGAACTGTTACAAAGTGAATGTGGTACCTGTCCTCCTCTTCTCCCTGTTCCTCACCTCTCCCTCTTCTTCTCCACACATTTGTTTGCTATGTTATGTGGGAATATGGGCCCTCACTAGAAGCCAACCGGAAGTGGTTGCCAATCTGGGACTTCTCAGCTTCCAGAACCACGGGCCAGAAAAAAAAAACCTCTTTCTTTATAACTTACCTATTCACAGGTATTTTGCTATAGTAACACAAAAGGGACTAAGATAGGGCTAGGCACACCCATTTTTCAGATGACAAAACTGAGAACTAGCAATGAAGGTATGGTGACCTAGAGCATGACTTGAGACAAGAATCTTGGCCTCAGTTCACTACTTCACATCCCTGAAACAACAGTGTATGTGTCAAGATGGCTCTCCATCCAGTCACCTCCCTTACCTTCTATTTTTAAACTCCATTCCGTCTAATGTAGGTATCCAGTTCTCTCTCTGATCTACAGGTCCCCTAAGCACACCATGTTGCACTCACCTATGATGCCTCTTAGCTGAAGGATTTACGTCCAAGCTGACCTAACAATCCCGTATGCACGCAGGTACCACCCTATGTGAACCACTGTGCAGTGACACTGAAGTCTGACTGCACAAAGAAAAAGCCCCCAGAGGAGCCAGACGTTGCCCACGCCACCATGTCCACAGATTTCCGTGGCAGGCAATGTCACCGCACACAGCTTCCTGCCTTCCTCAGACTTCTCATCCCGATACAGCGGTACCTCGGTTCACGAACTTAATCTGTCCCACAATTTTGGAAAAGACAGTCACACTTGTGTTTGTGCAGGAAAAATGCCGCAGTTGTGTCCGTAACCCGATGTAGACTTTGCAAACAGAAACAAAATTGTGCCAAATGCTTTTGTTTGCAAACCAAGTTGTTCACAAACAAAAGCATTCGTGAACCAAGGTACAACTATGCAAGGACTGATTGTGAGATTTAATAGTTACTACTAATCTGTGTTATTTCGATTAACAGTCAACACTCTTAATATAATCAAGTCCATGTTTATAGTCTCCTCATTTTATAGTGAAGACTCAAAAAAGAGCTAAAACCACTTCATCTTTTACAGGATACACTTTCTAGGACCTAAAAGTGTACAATGCACATGGAAAACCAGGTCCCGTGTGTCCAGGCTTGTGCCATTTCATCAGAGTGAAACAGATTCTCAGGGAGACGAAAAACACAAAACACCTGCACGCGCACACACACATGCACGCACACACACACATGCGCGCACACACACACACCCCCCACCCCAGAGTGAAAACAAAAAGGAACCTGATTATCCCCCTTCAAAAAATTCAACACCTTGATAAAATGCTACAAAGAAATGAAATCAGTTTCCTATTCTGAAGGGAATTTTAAGAACACACAACTTGAATTTTTGATGTATGGATTCAATAAATTCATTTCTTTTCTCAGGAAGGACTAAAGTCCATTACTTATGGAATCGCACTAGAACACAGGAGCAGGGAGATGAAGTGGGGGTAGTTTTGTGGATTCGGCATTCTGTATATTTTTGGCTCTGTTAAATTTCTTCATTAGGCTACGTGGTTTAGACAGGCCCTTTATAGAAATACAGACACAGCTTTTTTTTTCCTTTTTTTTTTTTTTTTTTTTTTTGCAGGCTTAAATTCAGGAGCATTCCATATTGAGCTACATCCCCAACACTTTTTTAGTCTCCTTGTTTTGTTTTTCTCGAGGCAGTCTTGCCAAGTTCCCCTGATGGGACTCAAACTTAGGCCACCATGCCCAGCTTGGGTACACACAGCTTCTAAAAGCACACCGGCAAAAACTTTAAATTGACCACTACACATTCTCTTCTGTGATATACTTGGAAGAATTTCAGTTACTAGATTTGGTTTGCCACATCCAATACACCCAGCCAAAGGTCGAGAACACCAACTTCTTTTTCAAGTGAAAACAGTTTCCGTGTCTGAGTTCCTGCCCTACCAGTCTTAAAAGTCTCTGTCAGCAGTCTTTTATGACCTAACCTACTCTTTGCTCTACAAAAGGCACTTCAAGAATCTTCAGAAAAGCCAGGACTTCTTTGCAAACAGTTTCTGAATTAGCACTCAGTAGGACTAAGCTACAAGCCCTGCAAACCCTGTCAATATCGAGCTGTAAGGTGGGTTACTGATGAACCACATTTGTTGAACTAGGCTGAGTCACACACGTATCACAGCATACAGCGCAGTCTGTCCTCTGACTCTCTGTGTAAGGAAAATGCACGTATTTTTCCGGTCTCCCCATATGCTTGACTCAGCACCCGTTGGAAGCTTCCACTGGTACAGAAGACTTGAAGGGGAGATTTGAGTTTCTGTGAAGATCTGCAACACAGCTGTGAACAGAGAGGTGGCCCCTTGGCAGCTCCTCCGCAGCAGGTGACCCGGGCCTGGGAACTAGGGTGTGAGCGCGTTAGAGGGCAATGACTCATCAGCAGACCATCTGCAGGGGACGTGGGCCACAGCAGAAGACTCCCAGACAGGGAGCCACGGGAGGCGGCATCTGCCAGAGGAACTGGCTGACAGCTGCGTGTCCCATTAAGTCTGGGTCTCCAGAGATCTTCATACTCCAACAAGGAGCAACTGCAGACACTTAATCAAAAACTCTGCTGTAATGCAGAATACCTGGACAGCAAACAAAATGCCCAGGATATAAACTGACAGCAGAGCTGTGAAGACTGCGAGTGGTTAAAATCACGCCCTTTCACCAGGAGGATGATAATGGAAACCGCCTGGTGGCTTAGAAAAATGGGGGCACAGACGTTCTCTAGCTTCGTAAACTCTTGCTAATGAACTACGCAATTTCCAAAGCTCTGTAACACAATGCTGCACCAACTTTTGTCGCCTTCATTATGTGCCTTCCGCGGACAGATTTTATAAATATCAAGAAACAGTAAAACAAATAGAAGCAAGATTTTTTAAAAGTCAATAAAACTTTCAATGTGAATTATTCGTGGATCTGGTTGTTCCCCCCCACAGCTGGCAAAGAACTTGAATCGAGAGTATCATAAAAGAACCACCCTTAAGAATTGTGAAGATCTTTGCCTTTGAAAAGTTGCACAGTGTGCCAGATTTCAAAATATTGTTTCAAGCCTTCTTCAAGGTCTGATTAAGGGAAAGCAGCCCCTCCTTGCTCACCCTCCAACGCTGCCACACACCCAAGTCCCAGCTTCCAGACCAGTTTCCTGGCTTTGCTCCACCCCAAAAAAAACCCGAACTGTGAGCACCAAAACTTCCTCCTGTTCCTACACAGCTCAGCTCCACCACCCTCCCAGCACCCTCCTGAATAACCCTTGACCAGGGCTCCCTGCAGATGTTCCCAGTACACACGCTCCTCTGCAGCCCTAACCTTTTCCTCAAACAGCACACAGGCTTCACTTTCAGCGCATGACCTCGAGACCTTAGGTGGGCTCGCAAGCTCCCTAGAAATCCTGCTCCATCAATAGCTCCCCTTGCTACTCATCACAACTATTTCATGCGGGCTCCTTCCTTGGCCCCCATGGATCCCTTCCAACCTCCACCCAGGTCCCTCACAGGCACTGAGAAGTGAAGCCTGAAAATCTCTTCTACCACCTTTCGAAGAAGTCAGTGTATAAACATCAGGGATAACGAAAAGGAGCATTTGAAAAATAAAATGGACGCACCTCGAGATCATAACAGTAAGTGAAGTAAATCAGACACACAAGTTTAAATATCGCATGGTTTATCTTATATGAGAAACTCAACATATAAATACAGTGGGAAATAAAAGACAGATACAAGGAAAGAGAAAAAAGTTATTGGAATCCAGCACGAACAATGTATCTTTTTTTATTTTTTATTTTTGAGGCTGGGGACTGAACTCAGGGCCTTGTACTTGCAAGGCAAGCACTCTAACCACTGAGCAATCCCCAGCCCCTCCAACAATGTATCTAAAATTGTGTCTTGATTTAGTATAATCATTTTATGTGTTTATATGTTTTGGGCCAATTGGTCTGGTTGCTTATCTGTATATATGATAATTAACTTTATAAGGACTTATAAATTAATTGAATCTGATGCTGGCTAAATAAAAGGAGGTGGAGGGGAAGGCAAAAAAAGGGGTTGAGATGTGTTATGTTCATGTACCAATTCCCTATGATGAGTGTAATCATTATGTACTGCAGGGGCTGGGGATTTAGCTCAGTGATGAGAGTGCTTGCATAGGAAGCACAAGGCCCTGAGTTCGATCCCCGGCACCACAAAAAAAAAAAAAAAAAAGTCTTTGTACTGCAAACATGTACTAATAAAAATTTTTAATAGGAAAAAAAGAGGTTTCAGGGATAATAGTTATCTAAATACAGCAAGACCAGCAGGTTTAGAACAGGACACAAAGAGTTGTTCATGTATTAACTCCAGAGGTAATTAATGTCAAATGAGAACTGAAGAAGGAAGACAGAGAAAGAAAGATAAATATCAGTAAACACATACTGAGCAATATAATCAAAGAAGAACCAATAAGAAAAATATCAGCATGGCTCCTCCCTCATGGATCCCATAGTTTATCGGGGAAAACAAAGGAAGTGCAGTACGTTCCGGTGGGGGAGATGCAGGGTACAATGACAGTACCCAGCAAGAACACATAATCCCAGAAAGCATATGGCCGAGATGGGAGAAGTTGCAAAGAAGTGTGTATATGGATCAGAGTAAACAAGTAACAGACAGGGAACAAGAGAGCTTTAAGGAAGTTGATTCAAGGAAATGATAATCCAGAAGGCAAAAGAAGGAATTAGCAGGAAGATATTCTATTTATGATGCTGGAAAATTGAAAACAAACATTCAACAATATAGGTGAATGATAATAATAAATGATGAAGTGTTAAAATGGAAATAATGAACATTATATTCATTTATGGAAATATGATGTGAAATCATATTAAATGAGAAAAGCAGAAATGTACAGACTCATTGGATAACTATATGAAAATATGAGCTATTAACAATATTTAAAAAAGGATGCACCAAAGGAACAAGAATTTAATGTCTTAGCCAGGCTTGGTGGCACGTGCCTATAATCCCGGCACTCAGAAGGCTGAGTTGAAGGCCAACCTGAACTACACAGCAAGACCCTGTCTCAAAAATAAAAATCAATTGAATGTCTCATATTTCCTTTATCCTCTCTCTTTGGTTGACCGTATCACCTTTCTGGCTTGATTTTTTTAAAGACTTCTTTTTGCTGTTATAAAAGACTTATATATACATATACCCATCTAAAAATTTTTTTAAATCTTTCGGATACACACAGAAAGTCCTGTTTTCAGCACAACAGAAAAAACAGCAACATCACCCGATGAAAAGATCAATACCTTAGAATATGTGTCTTTTTCTTATAGTGGGTTGAACACTTGAAAAGAATCATAAGACAGACAGACAGACAGACACATACATACATACATATACATATATATGAAAGCTACCACTACTTTGGAGAGCCTATTTGACATATTTGTCAGTGACTTTTAAAAAATAGAGTCTTTGATTCAGTAATTCCAATTTTAGAATGTATCTAGTGATGTGGTAGTAAGTGTTTAATAACCAGATATCTGGGGGGAAAGTCTTGAACTTGTAAGGTTAAAAAAAAAAGAAAAAGTCAATGTTTTCACATCGGGGATAATGGAAAGGAGCATTTAAAACATAAACCTCTTACTTTGAGACACACTGCAGTAAGAAATACTAGCGAGAGCCCAGGTACTCCTTTTTACCCACTCTCCCCCCTGGAACATCTTGAAAATTCCTACCGCGTTATCACGTGGGGGTACTGACACAGATAAGGTCAAGGCAGAGAGCATTTCCATCACTTTAAGCATCCTTCACGCCACTTCCCCTTTATAGCCACACCCGATCCCCTCTCACCTCACCCCTTTGAGCTCTGGCCACGATGAATCAGTTCTCATTTCTATAATTTTGTCACTTCAGGAATGTTATATATGAATGGATTTATATAGTCTGTAACCGCTCAGAATTGAGTTTCTTCCTAGTTGCCATACATCTCTGGAGATCTTCCCAAGTTGCTGGGCATATCAATAGTTCATTCCTTTTCATTGTGATCAGTATGCCACATAGATGTAGCTAACTGCTTTTGCATTTACCCTTTTCTCCTCCTTCCTCCTGTTATGATGGAGCAAGTATCACAACAGTAAAAGGTAAACCCTTCACACGTGCTGTAGATACTCTGCCCAGTCCTCCAAATCCCTACTGCTCTCTCAGACCCTCATATCCTTCCAGCTCACGCCTTACATTTCTAGTCTCTTTCACAGCACAGTTTCTCAAGAAAAAAAAAAAAAAGCTATCTATTGCTCTTTTGAGAAACTCAAAATCTATCAACATAAAAGCTATCTCTGATTCTTTAGTGACCATTTTCTCTTAACCCAGTCAACTGTAGCGTCTACCTACACTTCACTACTCTCCCCAAGGTGACCCCCTGATAACACTGCCCAACCCAGTGACACTTAGCCACCTTCTTATACTCTCAGATGCAGCCAATGGATAGTTTGCCATCCTGTGCTCCTCAAAAAAATGGTTCTGCTTCTGTGACCTCCTAGTCCTACGTCACATATCTAATTAGTGTACCTTGTATGCATTTCAAACAGAATTCACATTCAATGGCTTTACTGAAATGTATTTGACCCCAGTTTCCTTGACTTAGTGCCATGCTCCTCCCGCCTCTGGGCCATTGGACTCTGAGCAATGTGCCAGCAGGACCCTCTTTCCTTACATGTCACATACCAGTTATGAACCAAGGACTGGGTCCCACCAAAAGAACATGAATGGAAATGTGTGTCTCCTAGGCTCTAGCTTTTAAGGAGATAGGTTTCTTCTCTCTCTTGTTTCTACTCCTGCCAACTGCAAAAAGAGTAACCCAGGGCCATAAAGAACCAACCAAGAAGATGGCAGAAGTACGTCCCTAAATCACCATAAAGAGAAGTGCCTAACCCGAAACATTTACTTTGAATTACTATATGAGTAAGAAATAAACTGCTATTGTGTTAAGCATGGGTGTCCAATCTTTTGACTTGCCTGGGCCCACTGAGTAAAGAGAAAGCATCTTGGGCTGCATATAAAATGTGTAATATAACCCCAGTTGCACAGGAAATAGTTCTGAGAGTCAACAAATAGGATTATATCAAATTAAAAGAAACAACCAACAGAGTAAAAACACAACTTACAGAATGGGAAAAAAATGTTGCCAGTGATTCCTCAGACAAAGGATTCATATCTAGAATATATAAAAAACTGAAAAAAATTAGATTCCTCCAAAATAAAAGACCCAGTCAAAAAATAGGCAAGGGAAATAAATAGAACAAATACAAATGGCCAATAAATGAATGATGAAATGTTCAACATCACTGGCCATTAGAGAAATTCAAATTAAAACAACACTGAGATCCCATCTTAACCCAGAAAGAATGGCCATGATCAAGAAATCAAATAGTAACAAACGCTGGAAAGGGTGCAGAGTAAAAAGGAACCCTTCCATACTACTAGTGGGAATGTAAATTAGTACAACCACTTGGAAATAGGTCTTAAAATTTCTCGAAAAAACTGAAATTAGAAATTCCATTTGACACAGATACTACCCTTCTGCGTGTCTTTTCAAGAGTGTTAAAGGCATCATATTACAATGATACGTGCATACCCATGTTTATAGCAGCACAATTCATAACAGCGAAATCTTGCAAGCAGGCTATATGTCCATCAACAGACGAATGGATAAAGAAAATGTGATATTTACACACAGTAGAGTACCACTCTGCCATAAAAATAAACTTGAGACATCTGTAAAAAAAGATTGC
This sequence comes from Hystrix cristata, assembly GCA_004026905.1. Lineage (NCBI taxonomy): Eukaryota > Metazoa > Chordata > Mammalia > Rodentia > Hystricidae > Hystrix > Hystrix cristata. Next base: position 94,594 of record PVJO010004783.1, read on the forward strand.
ACCCTGACACTACAACATTAACTGTAATAAATCAGACACACAATCTTAAATACCACATGGTTTGTCTTATATGAGAAACCTAAACTGTAAATGAAGAGCAAAAGAAAAGATAAAATAAAGTAGGGAGATAGAGCTTTCTCAAAGGGGAGGGGATCAAGAGATGGGGGGAAGGAAGGGACAGGGGATAAGAAAAGGAACTAACATGCATTATGTACATGTACCAACTGTACACAAGAAATACAAACATTATGTGTGACACAGATGTACTAATAAAAAATTTAAAAAGTAAAATACACAAAATAGCTACTGTACTGTATATGAGTGACAAAATTTATTTTTTACAGCTTAATTTACTAAATTATTTTTATGAAAAAATACAAGCCCAGGTTTAATAAATAAGCTTCTATGTCTGCTTAATAATAATAAAAGCCCGTCTTCACAGACATACACAGGCGTCAGTTGGCTGAAATAGTACTGTCATCAAGTCACACAAGCACGTTTAACGCCCTTATCTACCAGCTTTGATCTGTGTGTGACAGGCACAGGAGGCAGAGTTCACACCACGTCACATCCTCCCCTGTGCAGGATTCCTTTGTTTCCTACACGGTCTGTGCTGGAGCACCGCACAACTGAGTCACGAAAAAGATCACTAAAAATCACATCGTAAGGTTATACGCTTATGATCTTGTGGGGTCACATTACTGGCTTCCTACGGCAACACGGGAAGGACCTTGGCCAGACCTGCCTGGCTTAAGCCACGGACACCTTTGGTTCGCCTGTTTTAGCGTGTAGCAACATCCTAACAGACACCATTTTATATGGTCGTTTTTCTGATGGTATTACGAAAATGAAAAGTAGAATCTAGGCACAACTTTTACTAAATACCATGGCTAACCCTAAAATATTGATATTTTACGTACATGTACCTTCATGTGAATATTTTCAAACTTGCCCGAGTGAAGGAGGCTGTTAGGAGAAACTCTGGGAAGCCCATAAAGTGCTACCGAGTAGTGACAGTTAATCACCGAATGTCAAAAATCGCCTAGCTCAAGCCGAAAGCAGCGCTGGGTGGGTCTGCGGATGATTGGCACGTAGGCCAGCGAACGGAGGCGGGGATACTCATCCGGGACGTTGGTGGCACCAACCAATAGGCTTGCAGCCTGGACGGAAGGCCGAGAGGCGGAAGAAGGCAGTGTTCTCATTATGAAGAGGGCTGCGTCCTGAGTGTGTCCGGGTTTCGCTGCGGTTGCTTTCAGACATCGGTCTCCAGGTCTTCAGTTTCTGCACCTTCCAATGCCGACTCAGCCCAGCAACCCTCCAGGGAGCTTGCAGGCCTTCCACCTCGGACTGGTGCTCCTCTCTGATCCCGCTTGTTCTGCAGCTTCCATCTTTGTGGGTTGAGCAGATCCTGGATCTTCCAGCTCTCCAGAACGCAGATGGCCACTGTGCGTACTCCTGCCTCTGCCTCGGATCCTGTAAGCCTCCCTAATAAATTCCCATGCATAATTATGTATGTATTTTCTACTGATTCTGTGCCTCTGGAGAACCCTAATGTAACAGGACTAACATGCAGAGGCACCCAGATAAATTTAAAGGAAATGATGTTTTCCAAGATTGTATTGTTTTTCCTTTCCCTCCTCAAGTAACAATCACACAGAAATGCCTTATTTAAAATGTACAGGTGTTATTCTGAATTGATTTCCACTGTGCAGGAAAGAAAAAGCTCTCGATTTTCTCCTATGGTAGAATTTCTAATGTATACGCACTAAAAACTTTGACTAATAGTACAGTGTACAGATTGCATTCCTATATAATTTATAGGAATATGTGGATTCCTGGGTCTTTTCTATTCCAAATGATTGCATGCCCTTTGGAAAACAGAACCCCCTTCACAAGGAAAAAAAGCCTTCACTCTGACTGTTAAGCTGCAACATACATCACATTCATCACAGCTATAGAAGGCGGGACAAGGATTTGGGCATCCATTTGCACATCAAGAAGCCAGGATTCACAGATCCCCGAGGTTTGTTCCTCATCCTGAGCTTCCTTACTGTGAACGGCCAGGCACATTACTGCACATCTCTGCCCCGCCTTAAGGGTCTGTATAACGATTAGACTGAAGCTTCTCTTCCTCATCAGGGGTTCCCAAGCTCAGTCACTGTTTACATGATGCTTCTAGGTGCCTGTTTAGCAAGCAGCGGGCCATGAAGACAGAAAACACCATTAGTTTCAAAAACCTTTTTTTTTTTTTCAGTAAGTGATGGGCATAGTAAGCCCTGGGGCTATTGTTTAGCCCTGCCAAAACACCCACAAAAAAAAACAATGGTTACCCCTCCCCACTGAACACAATACTCTTGATGATTTAAAACTAGTTAGGGAGGAAAATGTCAAAATTTCCATCACAGATATCATCAATTCCAATCTGGGTAGAAGTATGGGCTTTCAGCTCTTTTCTTTATAGTGTTCTGTATTTTCTAAATTGTCTATTTCATGGAAAAATATAAATAAACCTGCTGTAAATAGGGAAGGGGGAGCAAAAGGGAGGGGTGGGGAAGAGGAGGGAAAACCAAGATACATGATGTACAGGTACAAAATAACCATGATGAATGTGATCATTATGTATGCAGTGTACCAATACGTGTTCTTGGTAAAAAGTAAAAGAAAAAAAAAATAAATTGTCTATTTGGTCACATACTTTACTAAAATATATAACAGTATTTTTATTATAAAAGATTACTTTTTAAAAAGAAAGAAAAGCTAACTGTTAGTGACTGAAGTATGTATCTCAATTCTTTTCTCCATTCTAGTAGCATTGTGTTTCTGCATCCTGGCTAACATGTCAAAGTGGTGTGCTTCCGCCCATAGAATCTGGACTTGATTATGTGGTTTGCTTTCACCAAGAGAAAGCTAGTTGACATGACACCTATAGAGGTTTGAAATGTATCTGTACAGATGGATTTGCCTCATGTGCTTCTGCCTCTTACCAGAAGATGATGACTTGGATAGGTACTGGTCTAAGAAAGAACACAGCGCTGGAGATGTAGCTCAGTTGAGAGCACTAGCCTAGCACGTGCGAGGCCCTGGGTTCAATCTCCAGAACTGGGGCAAAGGGTCGGGGGAGGAAGGGAAAGGAAAGAAAGGCAGGCAGGAAGAGAGGGAAGGAACACGTAGAGCACAGATCTGGACCCAAATTCATCCTGGGACCAAGCTCAGTTCCAAGACTGGGCTCCATACCCCAGGTGACCTTTAGCCGGGTGAACAATAATAAATACTTAATGCTGTCTGCCACTGACACTTTTGAAGATGTATAGCATTATTGTCATAGCTGGTGCATCACCAAATGCCAGAAAGAAACAGAGAAAGAGAGAGAAAGAGAGGCAAAACACCACCAAGAGTCAAAAATTTCCCTATGGATTGAACTGCAGGGTATAAAAAAGGCCACAGCATCTTTCACATGCCTATGTCTGAAGGGAACCTATGCAACCATCATGCCAGTTTGGGAAAATTCTTTAGTAGACAATAGTTGTTTTCCTTGCCTTCATCAAACATACAACTATTTAATTATAGAAAGTCCTGTGAAACACGCAATACTACCAGACCATCCAACAACGAAATTTCACATTGAATATCAGCCTCTTTCAATATTGAAACATACTTACTATATGACCTAACTATATGATTTGTAATGTTTACAATTGTTTCCAATTTTCTGTGCATATCATAATACGTTTAATCAATATTCTCTTACCAGATGTTTCGATGATAGGCAATTTTAATTGTTATAAATAGTACTGCTCTATTATTAGAGTTAATGCTCTGCATATATTCATGATTATATCCTTGTGATAAATCCTCAGAAATAGAACTTCTGGGTTAACAAATGTGCACATTTTAAGGTTTTTAATATGTATTAATTGCCTAGCTTCAATTTACTTTTATAATTCAGGGACTGGGAGCCCTACAAATACAGTCAACCCCAGATTCCAACTGAGCACAGACTTTTCCACCTCAGATTCATTCGAATGAAGCCTGACTGAATTCAGAGTTTATTAAATCCTACCGGGTACCCACCAGGTTGAGAATATCACAGTTGTAGTGAGCATGGACTCTGAGCCCCAGTGCTCAGAGTGATCAATTCCTGGCTCTGCTATTCACAAGCACCCCAACCTTGTCCAAGTTACTTAGCCTGGCTGTACCTTAGTGTCCTCACGTGTGAGATGGGAGTAAGCACCTCTCATAGGCACTAAGAATTCAGTAACTCGATACTATACACACAATTCCCTAAAACTAGTGCTTGCCACATAATGCACTTTTAATATTTGTGGGCATCGTTAGGGATAAATAAACAAATTTAGATCTCCCTCTCAACTAAAAGTTTAGTGAACCTTATTAAGGATAATTAGATGGCAGAATTTTCAAACTGTAAGCTAAATCTGGGTTTTAAGCAAAGTAGAATACTACCAATGCAAAGACCCTTGTTCTAAAGCAAAGTTAAGACCCTTGGGAAAGTGGTTGATCTTTACTTTCTTTTTTTTTTTTTTTTTTTTTTTGTGGTGCCAGGGAGTGGTTGATCTTTAAGAAACAGGTTAGTTCAGCCACAGGCTCTTGACAGCAAAGCCAGTATGACTTCATTTAGGTTCAGCAATGGGTCACATCCCAAGGTGAGGGCACATGTGCTTATTATAATTATCTCAAACCAGCGGAAATTGTAATTTTTTAAAGATCAGGGACGATGCTCTCTTCTCTGTGCTCTGACACCTGACCCTACCCTGACATAACCACATGCATTCACTAAGGGGACGGACCACACTGATTTTCATGAGCCTACCGCTCCATCAACACCACATCACCCAGATACAATTACTTGTGCACATATTAGTACCTCGATGGGTAAGTGCTTTGTATATATTTTTTCATTTATTCCTTAACTATCTAGAGGGCCAATTACAAATTTTTTTCATAGTCTAACACAATTTTCAATGAACTGTTTTCAAAAACAAGCTGATGTTTAATGGATTTTTAAAAATGCTCTTCTCAGGACTATTAAACATTTAAAAAATTATCTGACCAGAGACTTAATTACAGAAAATAACTGTACAGTAACCTAATTCTTTAATTATAGGACTGCTGGAGCTGCTGCGAATAAGAAATGGGAATCAGGACTAGCTACTTATTTTGAAAATAAAGTTGAAGGCCAAATTTCATGTTTCAGATCATACATCAAGAGCTCTACTCCTGCATCTTCTTAAACCTTTCAATAAACGGTGAGAGCAATTACTGTCCTTCCTGTTCGTGAAAAATAGTTTAATCAAAGTGAATTTCCTAAGGAAAATGAATAAACATGGGAGTAAGTCTTTTACCTTGAAGATTTAATTTCCTTACTAATACAATATGGTTGGACTAGTCTTGAGGCTGTCACAATTTGAAAAGCAATCAGTCTGCTTCCACAAAAGGAGAACAAAGCAATGTCCTAACAAGCACTAGAAGAATATCAGCAAGACCCCAGTGAAAACTTACACTCAGTGAAGTAGTGCCATTTTGTGATGATGGTCCTTACACTCAAGGAAGTACTGCTGTTTCGTGAGGACCATCCTCTCCTTGCCCTAAGGCCAGGCTCTACTACACCAGTGTGCCTCACTGGGGTAAATGCTCCCATTTCTGTGCCCATAAATTTCACATCTAGAAAGTCAAAATTCGTAATTCTCAAAAAAAAAAAAATGTAACTAATTCAACTTATTTTCTAGACCTTTAATGAACTGGCAGACAAGATTGTTGTATGTAGACAAAACTTTGTCTCAAGATTTAAAAAACAAAATGCCATCAAAATATTTATATTTTGAGGAAAAGGCATTCAGATAAAAGAAAACTAACTTTTAATGATTGAAGCTGAGTTTAATGTAACATTTTAAATGTAATACCAATTTAAACAGGAGCTTTTTCTAAAACTATTAACTTATCTGGCTATTTTTCATGCTAATAGTGATTTGGGGGTTTTCTGGTTTTGAAAATTTTTAAATTTGGGAAGTCTTACATTTCTCTGTAATTGTTCTATTTTTGTATTTTTAAAGATACATATTTCTAATTAACATAATATTTGTAAATATTTATAAGCTTCAATATGATACATCAGTGTAGGTACACAATGTGTAATGATTGGATCAGGGCAACTGGCACATCCATCACCTCAGACATTTATCATTCCTTTGTGTTCGGATCGTTCACAATCCTCTCTACCAGCTACTTTGAAATATTCATTTAAAAGCTGTCAACCATAGCTACTCCACTGTGCTGCGGGACATTCAGAAGTTATTCCTCCTACTCAACTGCACCCCTGTACCCATCAACCGTTCACTTGTAACTACTATTCTGGGCTCTAGTATGCCCTTTTTTAGTTTTCACATACACGAGTTATCCTAATAAGTAACATGCTGTATTCGTCTTTCTATACCTAAATTGAAAATTTTTAAATTAACTATACAAGTAAACATGGGTGAAAAATCTGAACAGGTAAGTCACAAAAGTAGGTATATCAATGCCCAATAAGCACATGAAAAAATGTTCTACATTACCTAGTTGCCAGAGTTTGGACGTTAAATGTTGCTCAAAGGTCCATGTGTTAAAGGCTTGGTACCCAGTGTGGTGCTACTGGAGGAAGTGAATCCCTTAATTACTAAGGGGTGGGGCCTAGTGGGAGGTCTTCCAGTCACTGGGCGAGTGTCCTTGCAGGGGACAGTGGTACTTCAGTTCCTTCCTTCTTCTTCACTCCAGGCCATGATGTGCTGCCTTGTCAAAGGCCCAAAGCAGTAGGGCCAAGTAACCATGAACTGTGAACCAAAATGAACCTTTTCTCTTCATGAGTTGATTTCCTCATATTTTGTTCATGGTGGGCGTTACACTGGTGTATAATTCTGCCGATACTCGTACATAGGTACATGCAAAATGGGGACAGTGTAGTGCATGTAAATTATGTTTCATTAAAGTTTACTAAGAAAACCCTCAATTTAACTGCTTTTCGGGATAGCGTGAGACGTTAGCAAGTGGTCTGCAGGCTGGTTTTCCCACTGGGGCTCTGTGGAACTCGGGCACCTGTGGGAGAAACACAAGTCCTCCTCCTCGGATCTGGGATCCCCACAACTCACCTGTCAGGGCTCCTCCTAGGCTCCCTCTCCTCAGCTGCTTCCCATCCTCGCTCAGCTGCCTTTTATACTTCAGTGACTTTCCAGGGCCGGAAGCCACATCTGGATTGCTGCATTTCCGAAACGGCATGGGTGGCGGAGACAATATGTGGTCAAGCTGCAGAGAAAAGAAGAGCGGTGTCGTTTGCTGGGGACACCCAACACAATCGCTCAACTCTCAGCCTGTCTTTCCCCTCTCTCATCCTCCCAACCCTGTCTGAAACTTGGCTAGCTTAGAAATTTCTGGATTTCACTGCAATATCTTTGACCTGAAAGACAATCATGTCTACTGAAAAATCGCAGGAACAAGATTTTGAATCCAGGTTACAGTCCAAAAACAGAACATGCAATCAAGTTCAGCAGATCGTGATACTGTATTCTTTCATGCAAAAAAATAGAAATCATCAAGGGCCAACACAGAAAGAAAAAGTGTTGCTTCACTGAACTTCTGATTGAATTATATACACAAGTGTGCGGCTCCTCAGTCATTATATAAAATGTCTCTTTGTGGATCATGGTCTCCTCTCTCCCCGAAAATGGAAAATATTTTCTACAGAGAGGCAAGAGATCACTTCTTTAGTTGATTAAAAAAGAATTCGGTTATTGCTCTCAACATATGTGCAGGAGAAAACTTCTAAGCACCACAGCCCTTAATGAAAATCAATATGTCCCTACAGCACTTTATGGTTTTTAAAAAGAAAACCTGTCACAAGAATCAAAGAAACCAAAGTCACTTCAAGAGAGAGCTTTCTACCAAAGAATCCCTCGTGTCACAACACTTATCTCAAGATCTGCTCTGCTTTTATAAGAAACCCTTTCATTCCTAAAGAGTTCCGCACCTTCTAACTGTTCGCCTTCAAGAAAGTACATATACATATATGTGTGTCTAGATAATTATAAAGGACAAAAATATTCCTGTGTATACACATTTGCTCAGGTTATTATTAAGGATGAAATAGGGATGTATAGAAATTTCAGATGCCACAGAAAAGGACCAGCTTTGTAGAAATTTAAAAGCAGGAAAGCTTAAGTAGCACTGCCCAAAGCCTGGCATTTTAAGAGATGTTTGACTGAGATTTGTTTTGTTTTCATCGGAGAAGAAGTGATTACTTGGTAATACATGTCTGAATTTTTTTTTTTTCAGATTAAGACCAACTAATATAGGAAGAAGAAATTCATGGACTGGGTCATCCATTTGTCTATGAGCTGCAGCATAGTCAAAATCTAAAAGAAACTTGACCCTGCCTTCAACCCTTTCTAAGTTAGTTGACACAGTACAGACCTCATTAACTCTGCTGCTCCAAGATGTCAACTTTCCCCTTAAGTTCAACCGTATTCATTAGCAACACCCAACCACTGGATTTCAAGCACTTCTCAGTAAGTACCATCTCAGACTCCTGGCAAGGACTTGGCCGTGCTTCGCTGCAGCCAGTGCAGAGGCCCTTGAAGAACTAGCTCTCCATCCACTCCAGGACCAATGCTGGATCAGGAGGGGAAAGATTCCAGAGGATCTTTAAAGCAACAGCCCTTTCTAACAGGGAGTTGTAATTATCAGAAGTCTGCTAAGGATGCACTTCCTTCCATCCTCCAGGGCTGCCAAGGAGAGATTTCTGTCTCTCCTCAGACACTGTGCCCTTAAATCTTATGGACAATGAGTGTGGCCAGGGAAACCTAGACAGTTACACTACAGCTACTAGAAGATGCAGAGCCCAATCAGTGGTCCGACCGCAGTCAGTGAAGAGGTTATGTCTCCTTCCTCCCTCTTGGCTCTGTTTTATGTCCTTATCCCAAATTTTTTCCTTGCCAATTATTTTCCTTTGAAAATTTTCAGAAGAAAAATTACAACTAGGGAAAAGTGCTGTGAGTCATACAATGAGCACTCTATTCTGTTTGCCACTGGTAAACTGTGAACTTCGGGCCACACTGCTTTTGTTTTCTCTCCCCCTCTCCACACATACACGCACACCCACAGACACACAAGCACACACACCATGAGTATTACTTGCAGACATTATGGATCTTCACTCATAAATACATTAGCATGCCTCTTTTTTTTTGGAGCTGGGGACCAAATTCGGGGCCTTATGCTTCCAAGGCAAGCACTCTAACCGCTGAGCTAAATCCCCAGCCCAGCATGCCTCTTCTTAAAACATGGATTTTCTCCTAAATGCATCTATCCTGTATTTTAAGTATGTGTATACGGTGTCTCAAATTTGTCATGATCAAGGTGAAGTATAAAAACTAGGAAAAATATAAAATAAGTTTATATCATGTAAACTTTACTAAGTTGCTGTTTTCCATTACAAGGAAAACTTGTAGCCACAAGGTGGCAATGTGCCATCGAAATTCAGCAAAATACTCCATAATATCTCCTGGTCACAGTAAATGTACCACGAATGGATGGATGGATAACCTCCCTTCCAAGTGACTGAGGCCCCTTCTACTTAGTTATTTTCTCTTAATTGCTAGTGGCAGCTACACAAAATACAAATATTTATTGTTTCAGGTTCATCAGCTTCTGCTACTTATTTTTCATTCAGCTTGCAGAATTATAATTACTCTGGGGAAGAGTGTTATATCAGAAATTAACAGAGGGTGGAAAAAATAAGTAGAAGAAAGAAGGTAACTCCTAAGTTAGAAATATGTGATTTCCTCACATATTTCCAACAAAGTCATAAAAGACATGAAACAAATTAAAAGATAAAGTACAGGAAAAAAAAAGAAACTTTTCATATATGTGTGTGTGTGTGTGTGTGTGTGTGTGTGTATGTATTCTTCATATATCCATCCACAAATGATGAGTCCATAAGCCAAGGTTTTTAATCAGCAACATAACCTCCAGAGGGGAGTATTATTTTAAATCAGGAAAATCTAGGCAGTGAACTGTGAGAGCTGCGAATGTTTCAAACACAGTACGAGTGGAGAAACCTATAAGCATAGTACCACGCTGGAAGATCCCATTTCCTTCTCCATATCCATTCACACTCCCAACAGGGCTCTCTCTAAACAGATCATTCTTTCAAATTTGCTGTATTGTCAGTGGCTTTAGTATTCCTTTTACAATTCCTCACAGCTCCTCGAAATGGTCCACCACAGTCCAGAAATTTATTTTCTGTTTTTTATCCTGATTCCAACACTCATGATGCCTTTAAAAACACCTCATCACACCCTGGAGCTCATAGTACATATTAAATGTGTCACTGTGGACACTGCCCTCTGACTGATTTCGGTTTAATGTTTTCTAACTTCTCTAAACTCCCCGGCTTCACACTAAAAAGAAACTTTCACTGATGCCCAAGCTTGGGCTTGCCGCACTTGATTCAAACTCATGTAAAGTCCATCTTGAAGAAGACAGCGGGCTGCTGGACAGCCACACCCCTCCCTTGTCACCTGGCAGGCTGCAAGCCACAAAGTATCTCAAATTGAAACATTCTCCAGAAACACATCCTTAGTCCATTCACCGACATCAAATATGGATTCCTAGCGACTGGATTTGCTCAAAAACTCCTTTAGTTCCAAGCAGAGCCAAAGAACACTTTGAAGAGAGGCGTTTGCTCATTACTGAAGTTGGAAATCAGATAAATAGGAGTGCAGGTACCATTACATGCAAGAGCTGGGCAACTGCTCAGAGGAAACAACAGCATCTTGGACAATAAATACAAACCAAGGTAAGTAAATCTAATGCAGATTTGGGGAAAACGTTCCTAAATTATAAGTCCTGTAGAACTGCTCATCATACATAATTCATGTAATAGAGTATTACATCCGTTTTTTTCTGTATTTGTCATCCCCACCTATTGTCTGGTGTGTTACAAACCACTAGGCTCAGAAAATAAAGAATCCACCATGATTACACATGGCTTCTGCCATAAATAAAGATGAATTAAAAGTAAAGGTAAATCTTTTATGAGGCTGGATCTAATTATTAGTGTCTCTGCCATCACCTTCATCACCAGTGTCTCCATGG
>PVJO010004784.1:0-105716 GCA_004026905.1 Hystrix cristata
TGAGGGCAGCAGACAGAGGAGGGGCCTGGCCCGCAGGATGCTCAGGGCCTCGAAGGCAGGAGGGGCGGATTTGAGCAAGGAAACAACACAGTGAGGAAGAACGGAGAAAATAACGCAGCGGGGTGAGAGGGTGGGTGGAGGAGAGGACGGAGTCACCTGGTGGCTGCTGGAGTCCTCAGGGGAGGGGACAGCAGAGCTGGGTCCTGGCGACAAGAAGGAGGCCGTCCTGTTGCACCCACACGGAGCCCGTGCTGGATCCGCGGTGGCTCCCGCTGGTCGGGGTCAGACGCGGGCTCCCTCCAGCTTGGGGGGCCCTAAGTGTAGCCTGCCGATCCCTCCCTGGGGTGAGGCCAGGTGGCCCTCTCCCTGCTCACCTGCCTTCCTGCATCTGCCATGATGCTGGAGTCAGAGGAGCAGGAAGAGCATCAGCAAGAGGAAGAGGAAGGCCTCTGAGGCCCCGATCATGAGCTTCGGGTCCCTCTTCAGTCCTTGGACACAAGCGAGGTCATGAACGAGGACGAAGGAGGGTGAAGTGAGCACCGCCCTGCCAGGCCTGTGCTGGATCTTGCCACTGGTGACCTCCACCTTCTCAGGCAGTGGGTGTTTCTGCCCCACCCGGCAGCTCCCAGAGAGGAGACTGAGGCTTGAGAGAGGAGTCACCCGCCCCAGTCCACCCAGCAGGGAGAGGCAGAGCTGGGTTTTCAAACCGAGAGCCTGACTTCCTGCCTGGGCCTGTCCACCATGGCTGAGCCCTGAGCGGAGGGAAAGGGTCTGAACACCCTGCCGTCACCGTCCGGTGGGGACAGGACCCTGCACACCACGGCGTCAGGTCCTGGATGCTTCCCTGGGAGGCCTCCTCTCCAGGGTTGCAGCAAGGTCAACGCTGAGAGGAATGTGAAGTTCTGGGCCAGGCCGCTCCCTGACACGTGGAGAAACTGAGGCTCACACACCGAGGGCCTTGTCCAAGTCAGCATCTCCACAGGAGGCTGCACCGGCCCCTGCCCCCGGCCCCTCCCCCCAGCAGAGCCCTCACTCAGCACCCTGGGGTCCTGACTCTGCAGCAGGGCTGAGGTTCTGATCCTGGGGTCTTCCTGGCTGGGGTGGGAAGTGAGGAGTTAGAGCCCCTGATCCTGATTCTGTGAGGCTGCTTTCTCCCCACTCACACACATCTCCGCCTGACCCCCGTGGCCTGGACACAGGGCTGAGATAGGCTGACCCGGACACAGGACTCTGTCTGGAGAGAGACCCCAGACTCACTAGCTGTGGAGATGGGCTCTGAGGGAAGCAGGCTGGACATGCTTTCTGGGGCACTTTTACACTGATTGTCTGGGAAACTGCTGGGATTTGGTGACCTGAAAGTGTAAGGTTCGTGTGTATCCTAATAATTTAAGGTATGCAAATAAAACTAAGAGTTAGCTTCAAATAAGATTGAAATGAAATATTGCTAAATATGAGAAAAATGATTTAGAGGAAAAGTGAAAATAATGGCAGACAATTCCAATCCTTGATTCTAGTCTTGAAATTTGTAATTTCCAGGGTCACATAATCACTTATAACACAGAAGGAGACAAAGGGATGAAACAACTCTGCAAGTGGGAAATTGGTTGACATATTTTCTGAACACATACTGATTGCAGTTACATTTAACTTTGCAATCAAACTGTTGAGCGCAGAATGTGTGAACTCTTATTATCAGGTCACATTTATAATTTCTCATAATACTCTTAATAGAAACTACACTCAGTTATTTTGAGAGGCTTGTTCATTTTATGAGCAAAATTAAACTAATTGCAGCTCATGGAGTCTTCTCTTAGCGTCAGTCCTGTAGAGGAGCGAGCTTCATACAGGGTTCCAGGGAGAAGAGGGTATTTTCCCCTCTCCCGTGACCCAGGACTCCTGCAGCTGCACCTGGCTGTGCGTATGTCCTGGCAACTGTGGGGCCGCCCTGCGCACAGCCAGCCTCGCAGTGTCTGTGGTCTCCATGTACGTCCCCTGACCGGCGTGTGCCATGCAGCCCACAGATCTCAGAAAGCAGGCGACTCGGCACCCTCCTGCTGCCCAGGAGATGGAGAGCTGCTTCTGGTCTCATTTGAGGAGGCTGAAGCTGGCTGTAGGCCCCTCTCCCAGGGCCCGGGCCAGGGCTCTGTGCTCCTGAGGCCTCCTCTGGGCGGGATCCTCGATGGCTCCAGGGTCCAAGTGATGACAGAAACCCGGCGCTGCCTCAGGACACTGCAGTGCAGGCGTGACAGGACCAGGGAACTCGGGAAGGAAACACTCAGTGTGGAACTTGGGAGGCTGAGGCAGGAAGGCAAATTACATAGCAATTTAAGGCTACCTTGGACTATGTAGCAAAAGCCTGTGTCGGAAAAATGGAAAAAAATCAAACAAACAAAAAGAACTCTCATTGTTCTGGCCTCAGGTTGGAACAGACATTGTGGGGTCGATAAACCCACCTGAGACCGAGAGCAAAAGATGCTAGTATGAAACTAGATGTGCACACTGAGGTTGCCAAGAAATATAATAAGTAGCCCGGTGAAGGAACTGCTGCAATTCTAACAGTTACAGAAACTTATTTTGCGCGAGGTGGTCTGTGGGTTGTTCTGTAGATGTGGATTCAGTGGAAAGCAAGTTAATAAAGGGTAACAGGTAGAGTTCAACAGAAACCACTTCCTGAGCACAGTGTGTGTGGAGAACAGATGTGTGATTTTTTACTGCAGACACTGTGCTGCAAGAAAATTGCAAATCCTAAAAGATAGTCTCAGCGTTTAGGCAAAATCTGCATGAAAGACACTTTCAGGAGGGCCAGAGCTGATGGGACTCCCCAGGAATGCACCCTGCTTGTTCCCCACGCTCCACAGGGCGAAGTCACCTCGCCGTGGACGTCAGAGGCTACCGTGGCCTGCGAGTGTCTTGCCCGGGACCAGCTCCGCAAGAAAAGCCTGCTGTTACACTTCGTCACCAATCGGGAACGTCCAGAACGCTCTGTGAAGGAAGCTGCCAACTCTGCAGGGCTCCAGACACGCGGGGCTTCGGAGCCCTCGGACGTGGCCACACAGCTGGCGAGAGGAACTCAGCCGTTCACTGCAGATAATCTGTTCCGATTTTAATTTAGATATCCCTGTACAGATAGAGGCTGCCATATCAAACAGCTCTGCTGAACATACTTCAACACTATATTAGGGTGGGTGGTTTGGAGAACACAGCTCTGCCCCACTGTTCGGTCTCCCTTGGGTGCCGTGCGACACCTGTGGGGCTGACCTGTGGGGTGGAGGAGGGAGCAACGACGCTTGGTGTGGCTGCCCCATGTCCTCCCAGCAAGGCAAGGCGAGGGCGTGCCCGAGGGTCTCCAGCCTGTCACCCCACTGTCTTCACAGAACAGGGCTGTCAAGGTCCCCAGACCCACCCTGGCTGCCCCGGGGTCCCCTCTGTTCCCTCGGCCTCCTCCAGCCTCCTCTCATGCTGGTCAGTGGTCAGCGGCCTGTCTGGTTGCCATTCAGTTACAGGAAGGGGCAGAGGTCCCAGAGTCCACTGGGGTCCTCACCAAACCCCACAGGTCAGTCCACAAAAGTGAACACACACCTGCATATTCACACCCCCGGTCTGCTCCCCTGACACTGCCCCGTGCCCTGCACACTCAGGATCTCTCATAGTTCACCAGCCAACACTAAAAGCACGTGAGAAGTGCCGGCGAGGATGAAGGGTGCAGCAGGTCCGCCGAGAAGGCTCAGCTTCAGGGCTGCCCTTGGGGACCACGTGCTTCTGTCCACGAGCACGTCACAGCGATCCTTTCGTTGCTGCCTTTGTTGAGTAAGGACAAGCGGGTAGCGTGCTATTTCCTGGGACTCTCCCCACACCCCAGACTTTACCGATCACTTTGTCTATTCTCTAACATGGGCAACACACTCCAGGATTCATTGTATCAAATGGCCATTAAGAGTGCAGTGCAGGTCTGCACACAGGTCTGTCCCCTATTCCACCGTGCTTACTCCTAGCGGGGAGTGTGGAGGATGCGGGACAGAGCAGGAGTTGGCAGGAGGTGGGCCCCACGCTGCGTGCACTCTGCTCTGGGACGAAGAAGGTTTTCACATGCGTGCGCACACCTTGCCCTCAGGGTTGGCAAGAGGCCTCCTAGGCCTCATATTCTAGTCAAGGAAATTGATGCTTCATGAGTTTAGGGACCAGAACAGCAATGTGTGACGAGCAGAAAAGAAATCGTAAGCATCAGACACAGAGCAGCGATGCGTCCATCCATTTGCTACGGCCACATGATTGTGGGGCTGTGTTGTGGAAAGGTCCCCCTGGAGCTTCGGGAGGAAAGTCGTAGCACTTTTTTTCTCTAGGTACCAAGAACGGAGCTCAGAGCCTTCATACTGAGCTACGTTCCCAACCCTTTTTTCTTTTCTCTTTTGAGATGGGATTTGCCAAGTCTCCAAATTGCCCAGGGCGGGCTGCAACTCATAACCCTCCTGCCTCAGTCTCCCAGAGTATTGGGACTGAAGTCGTGCCCCACCACACTCAGTTACGGTGACAACACTTTGGAGTAGTTCGACCAGGACTGACTTAGGGTGTAATTTGATGGTACACAGTCACAGCTCGTTTAGGGGACCCTGGAACTGTGGCCAGACCGATGGGGGGGGGTGTCCTGACCACCTTGGAGAGAAGGCGCTTCTGGCCTTAAATGGGAGAATGTGGACCTGTTTCCCCGCACAGCCTCAGGGCCACTTGCTGGATGGCCACGATCTCGCCCAACCCAGTGTGGACACGACACGTCCTCTCAGAATAACCATTTTTCTTAGAGTGTTGATAAAATCTGAACAAAGTTTCAAGTTTTTTTCTTTTTTATTAGTATATGTTTACAATGCATAATAAATACATCCATCATGGGGAATTGGTCCATATATATATATCATATCTTGATCTTCATACTTCTGCTTCCTCTCCCTTCCCTCTCATCTCACCACATACCCACGTTTCCTTCCCTTCACCACAAAATCTTCCTCTCTGATTCTGATCATCTAACTTTTATTTTGCTCTTTAAATTATTTATAGCTATATAAGACAAAATATGAAATGGATTTAAAATTATTTCTCATGGCGCTGGGGATTTAGCTCAGTGGTAGAGTGCTTGCCTAGCAAGCACGAGGCCCTGAGTTCGATCCCCAGCAGCCCCCCCAAAAATGATTCCCCTCGCCTCAGATTTGCTGAGCTGTGAGATTGCTGCCTGCTGGGTGGCTGCCTCAGACGCTGCAGCAGGGACGCGTCACGGAGTGCTGGGAACAGCAGTCCGCCGTCCTCAGGGGGGCCCAGTCGCCAGCCCTGGGAGCTCCCTCCTCACAGAGGTGGTTGTGGCCCTGCCAGAGACCCCAGATTCTGAAGATTGAGGGTCTCTCGAAGAGAAAACTGAATCCAAGGAGTCCAGGGAGGGTCTCCAGGAGAGAACGAGACCCTGGGGATCCCGGGGGACCCCACTTCAGTGCAGTCCGGGGAGTCACAGGTAGGACTGCCCCAACCACGTGCCATCTGCCCAGCCCCACCTCTCCCACCCCGGAAGCACTTTGACCAGCACAGCACCCTGGGGAGGGGAGGAGGCACCACTGTGCACAGAGCATCTGCCCCAGGCGGGTTCTGGAGGGACAGCCACACCATGGCCACCCGTCCCCATGGGGACCCTGCTGCCTGACTGCGCTGGTCTGGGTGTGGGCCTGGGCAGCTCGGCCCGGCCTTGAACAGCACTTGAACTCGCTTCCCGGGGCTCCTCCTCCAGCCTGGGTTCTGGGGGTGCCGGGTCTTCCGGATGAGACTTTCCCTGTCCAGGAGTTACTAAGACAAGGAGGAGGATGAATTTGGAGCCTTCTTCCTCTTCTGCAGGACACAGCCCAGGAGCGCACAAAGCCGGAAGAGACACAGGATGTGCTGATCACGGCCCCTGGCCACACTGTGCAGAGTTCACAGCTTGCTGCCGCACAGGAAGGTGGGCAGCACCTTCTCACCCTGACACAGCGGCGCAGATGCAGTGGGAAACTTACACATTAGCCCCGGTTTCCCTGCTTGCTAATCAGGGTGCCCCTGAACCTACCTCGACCAGCTCCGCATGTCCACATTGCAAAGTTAGTGTTGCTACATCCAAACCCTGCAACAAATGTTGGCCAAACCCCCGGGAAACCTTTCTTCATTGTTGGCGGGAAAGTAAACTAGTACAGCAATTATGGAAATCAGTATGGAGATTCCTCAAAACACTCAAACATGAAATCCCGTTGAACCCAGCTATTCCCCTGCTACATATCTTCCTGAAAGAGTTAAAGATATTACACTACATTGAAACATACATAAGCATATTTATACAAGCAAGATTAATAATAGCTAAATCTTGGAAGCATCCTATATGTCCATCAAAAGATGAATGAATAAAGAAAATGTGGTATAAGGAAGGATAGGCCTGAATCATTTGTAGGAAAATGGAGCACTTGGAGACCATAATATTAAGTGAAATAAGTCAGACATGCAAGCTTGAATATCTCAAGGTTTCTCTTACATTAGAAACTCAAAATATAAATAAAGAGCAAAATAAAAGATAATAGGATGAAAAGAGATGCAAGGAGGGTGAAGGGAAGCTAAGAAACAGTGCAGCTGGGAAGGATGGGAGGGGAAAGGACAGAAAAAGAATTAAGCCGTGTTATGTAAATGTACCGACTCCTCATGATGAAGATGACTGTAATCATTATGTACTGCAAACATGTTCTAATAAAAATAATTCATCAAAATTGTCCCTGCCCACAGAGAGAAGATATAAAAATTACCAAACGGTGGCACAAATTTTCAGTCAGCATTGAATGAACTCCTGGGAATTTTAGGGCTCGTCTCCAACTTCCCCAAGGTAGTTGTTCGTCCCCCTCCACAGCTTTGTACAATCGTGGCTGAACCACTAACCCATCTGAGCAGTCCACCGATTAGCAGAAACATTGAGAAAAAACAATCGTCTTCTTCAGACTATAGAGTCAGGATGGTAAATAGAACCACAACTAAAGTAATCTCAAGGCAACTTCATTTTAAGGTTTTATTTAAGGGACAAACACCCTACTCATTTCTCAAAGATGCATCTTCATAGGCGTTCAAACTGCCAGCTGTCTTCCAAGAAAGAAATATTTCTCCAGACTGATGAGGCCCAATCATAAAAATTTTACGGTAAATGTCATGGTGTTTCTTTGTAAACACCATGCACACGTTTCCACTAATTCAGTCCTTATACATATGGATCGTATAACTTCGCAAAATGTTTCCAGTCACACATTCAAACGATTATCATCTGAAAACTAAGGGCATGTGGACTAATTATTTCTTGGCTCCTCAGACCATGTCATTCCATAAGACACTGAGGGAAAGCAGAAATATTGAAGGCCCAGTGCACCGAGCACACAAAATGTCACACATGACACACTGAAGAGCACAAGCCACATTAGGGAGACTTGACATTCCGCACACAAGCACATACATCACAGGTAGAATAACACAGATTTTTAAAAATAGGCCACATTGGGAGAAGCCACATTGGCAAAGAGAGTAGAAAGTTTCAGTTGACAGATAAGGAAAAGCATCCCATCCATGACAGAGCAGCATGCAGCGCAATTTCACAGCTCCTGTCGTAGCCCTGCTGCCTGGTCAGAGCACAGTGAGCCCCTGGAGCTGGTGGTGACAGGTGAGAGGATGCTCTGGGGTCCCAGCCCGGGCTCCGCCCTCAGGACAGATCTAGGGAGAGATGGTAGGTGTTGGATGAGCTCAGTGCAAATAGAAATGGAATTCAGGGGTGAAATATGTGTTCAAGTCACGAGCTTGGAGAAGGGTGAACTAAGCTTTTAAATCCAAGGTCCATGAGAAGTCTAGCCTTTTAGCCTTTCACGAATTGTAGGGAGGTTTCATCTTTTCCCCCAGCCTCAGGTGCCTCTGGGGTTCAGGTGACATCTGGGGTGGCCAGAGATGCTAAATCTGTACCTAGAATGACTTTTGCTAAAGGGAGAATTCTGAGGCAGAGGATTCCACATTTACGTGAACCTTGATTTTGGTCCTAAATCAGCAGCTCCCAGACTTCAGGGTGTATGAGTTCCTGTCATCCGGGTATGCTGCTTATAGAAACACGCACCAAAATTTCAGGCCTCCTGGTTGAGAAGTACTTGCAGAAGGCTGTCTCTGTTTTCTCCACCTTCAGCGTGGCTTCTTTCTTGTTGAATACAACAAGGTCCATAAATCCCTAGTGTGGGCAGATCCACAAATGCACTTTCTCTTTCAATTGCTTTTTCATATCATCCATTCCTAGCTGGTAGGTGAAGCTAGCAGTTAAAATACTTTGCAGGGAAGCTCCTAAAGAAAACAGCAGAGCTGTGCTTTGAGCTCAGAGGATTTTAACTTTCTAGTCTTCCATGTCATGTCATCAACAGAGTCACAACCGAGTGATCATGGAAATTGGGTCGGAAGACCCCGATCTCTGCTTTACTCTTCCTCCCCACAGTGACCACTGCTACCGGTGGAGACAAAATTTGCCCAATGTGGACAGAAATCCCAGGGCAGGAGAGTCTTGACACTCCCTTTTCTTCCTAGAAGCAGATGTGGAAGTAGAAACTTCCTAGTCCCTGACCAGAACTTCAGAACTGACTGACGTTTGAAACCAAGAGCAGAATTCTGCCTTCGACACACGAGACAACAAGGCCTCATACTTAGATTTGGCCAACATCTCCACCCCAAGGGTGATCGAGGTGATCCCACTTAAAGCAACGACTCTCAGAGAATTCCCCAAACATCCTGTCTCCAGATGGTCTCCTTTCACTCTGCTCTTCAAACTGTGGGTCTGACTTCACGGGTTTCTGGGAAGGCTTTAGGGGCCTCTGGGAATCAGCACTATGCAGAGTGGCCCAGGCGGGCCTGCTCTTCTCCCTCAGCTGAGTCTTCTGGTCACACAGTTCCACCCACTCTGACCACCCAGAGGGCCCGATAACCTCTATGCTTCCTCCAGACGCACTTTTCCGCCAGCCCGTCTCACAACATCCCCTTCTGCAGACATCTGACAGGAGGAGGGTAGCCCGGGAATGTCAGCCAAGAACTGAGGGGGGCTGTGGCTCCCCTAGATTCAGAGGTCTCTGACTCAACAGGCGTGAAGCGTGTCCGCGTAGGTGCAGGGCTGCAGACCCACATGTGGCCTGGAAAGGGTGCAGGGGAGGCTGCGGGCTGCGGCTGCCTCTCCCGCCTTTCTTTAGCTCGTCTCTTTACTCAAAGGTCAGCCGCTCGTACTCTTCTGTCTCCTGCCTCCCCTCGGCCCAGGATGCATGTGACCCTCAGGCAGGTGTAGGCACAGGGAGGGTCAGGTGCCCTCCTCCAGACATCACTGACTGGCTTTGGACTGAGAGATCCTCATCAAGGAGTTCTTTTCTAGGGTCATGTGTAATTCACATCTCTTCTTCCCTTGGGAGTGGGGCTCGCTGCACTTGTGTTTCTTTTGTTCCCGCCTTCTCTGGGTCCTGCTGTGCCAGCACAGTGCCGAGTCCCCCTGTGGTCTCCACTGTGACCTGGCAGGTCCGCGTGCCTTCCCGCCAGCCTGCAGTCCGGGTGACTGTCTGCACGAGAGACCAGCACTTCCTGCGTGTGGCTAGGAAGCCAGGCGGAAGGGAGTCCGTCGCCCAGCAGAGGGGTCCACTCGCGAGGCTCCCCTGTGACCTGTAGGTGGGCTTCCTGATGGTGTCTGTGGAGCAGTTAGGTAGGTCTTCAGCTTCTTTCCCCTGCTCTCGGCCTCTCCCAGCCACTCAGCCAGCATTCCCCTGCTCTGCAGGGCAGGAAAGCAGCAGGCCCCCCAGCAGCGTCCCAGCTGTGCCCGGGGAGGCAGCGCCCTGCTGCTGTCACTTTTCCCTGCCGCTCAGCTGTGGCACCGGCGGAGGGCGTTGTGGGTAGAGCGCAACTGTCTCACCCTCTTCACCGGGTCGAATCTCGGGTCTGTTTCCCCGGGGTGTTCTGGGAAATGTCCACCTCACTCCCGCGGAGGGGCTGCCGTTCCAGGAGTGGGTCAGAGCCAGGAGTCCTCCGGTTCTGCAGGACGCTGGCAGAGAGCTCCTGCCACGCCACTCACTGATGTCGCTTCCACACCGATCAGCATCTTCCGAGGTTCTGGAGGACCTCTGTGCACAGGCAGGCGCTCTCTGTCTGACAGGACTCAGGGGAGGCTGAGCAGGATCGCGGAGACCAGACTTGGAGGAAGACCCGGGCCGCCGCCGGGTGCTCAGCGCCTCCTGCAGGCCACGGGCTCCACCATCTTCCCTCAGCCACCCCTGAGGACACCGTATGTTTGAGGTGGGTGTCAAGCAGGAGTGCCCTGGGACGCCAGCAGCAAGCGGCCTGCCGGACACCGAGGGACAGGCCGTGAGAACCCTGCCGTGGCCTGGCAGCCCCTCAGCTTCCACTTTGGACAGAACCTTCCCGCGTCACCCGTGTGTGACCACCATGGCACATGGCACGGGATACTTCTGTTTCCTGTGCTCTGGGGTGTGTGATGGGAATGGCTCCACGAATAAAAAATGTGGTCTCCATTTCGTACCAGAATAACATTCAGGAAGAGTTTTAAAACATTTTATTTGCTCACCCTCATTTTGGAGGTCAACCCATTGTTGTTGTTAGTTTCAGTTTACACGCATTCTCTTCCGTATGATCTGATGTGCACATAAATTAGCAAATTTTCATTTGTTGTTGGATAGAGTTTTGTATATCGTAGCATTTAGACATTCAAACAATACGATTATCAATATTCTTGTGCTTGTACCCTGGTGCATATGTACATATTTTCCCCTATGGCGTGCATCTAGGAATCAAAGCTATGCACATCTTCCTTTTAACATTTGTGGGAGTAGATGATTCCAATCTACTGTACTCTCCTAACTCACTAAACCAAGTTCTAATTCTATAATTAATCAATAATAATTCCATGTTCTTAATATCTTCTACCATCATTTGCTAATTTCTTGTCCTTCTAGTGTGGATATGACAGAATGTTTCACTGAAATGGCTGTGTGACCCTGGGCTAGAAATCACCATGAAGAAATCACCAGGGAGCCCACCCACACCCTGAGCCCCCAGAGAGAAGGGGTGCAGCCCCCCACACTCACCGCGAGGGACGGTTCTGTACACTGCTTCCAAAGCCCACATTTAGTCATGTCGCCTGCCGCCTGGGATTGGTGAAAGGAGTATTTATTTATTTATTCATTTATTTATTTTTAAGTTTTATTAGTACTTGCTTGCAGTACATGAAGTTTACATTCATCTTGGGGAGTAGGCGTGTGTACATTATGCAGCTTCTTTTTTTTTTTAAATCCCCTTCCGCTCCCCTACCTCTCTCCCTCTGTCTGCAAAGCCCCTTTTCCCATTTTCATTATTATTGTTATTAGTCTTCTTAGCTCATATATGTGACATATATGCTTACATTCATCGTGGGTATTTGGTACCTGTACATGACAGATCTTAAATCTTCTCACTTCTCTCCCCTTTCCTCTTTCCCCTCATCCTCGGACTCCTGGACCCCTCCCCATTTTCCATCTCCTTGACTCTTTCTATCCATCTTCTCTTTTGCTCCTTGTTTGTACTCTGCCTTACTCAAATGAGAAATATCATGCGGTGGTTAAATTTGCATGTCTGATTTATTTCACTCAACACTGTGTTTTCCAGATGTGCCCATTTTCCAGCAAATGTCTCTAATTTATCTTTCTCCATAGCTGAGTAGTACTTCATTATTTAAAGATACCACATTTCCTTTATCTACTCATCTGTGATGAACATGCTAGCTGCTTCCGGGATGTGCACATTATAAATTATGCTGCTATAAACATCGAAATGCATGTATTGCTATAATATAGTACCTTCAGTGCTTTTGAGGAAATACCTGGAAGGGGACTAGCTGATCCGGTGGAATCTCAAATTGTATTTCTTTGACAAATCGCCACACTGATTTCTACAGTGGTTGTACTAGTTTACATTCCCACCAACCATGTCGGAGGCCTCCTTTTTTACCATGGCCACGCCAGCGTTTTACATTCTCTGACTTCTGGATAATTGCCATTCTTTCTGGTGTAAGACGAAGTCTTAACATTGTTTTAATTTTCACCTCCCTCATGGCCAGAGATGCTGAGCATTTTTCCTATCTCGGTAGACCATTCACACTTCTTTTTCTAAGAAGTCTCTGTTCATTTCACTGCCTCTTTTCTTGATCGGATCTTTTATTTGAGGTGGTCTAATTGTTTTGTTTAATTTCTTCCTTTATTTCTTCTGCAACCCATTGCATATTCCAAAGTGTGTTAGTAAGTTTCCCAATGCTTTCAAATTTTCTGTGATTTCTTCTGTGGTTGATTTCTATTTTCATTATCATATGTCTTGGACATCTTTTTTCATCATAGTTGCTTGGTGTTCTGGAAGCCTTGCTAATTTGTATGATGAATTAGTTTGCCGTATTTGGGAAATTTTCTGTTATGATTCCTGTGACTTAATTATTCCATCTGCATAATCTTCTAGTTTCTAACTCCAATTAGCCTTAGGCTGGTCTTCTTCATGTCATCTAGTAGCTGTTGAATGAAGTTTACTTGTTCTCTTATCTTTTCTTTGTGTTTCCCAAAGTATGTCATCATAATTTACCATTTCGTCCTCAATTTCAGACACTCTGTCTTCAAATTGATCATTTCTGCAATTTATGAATTCTAAGCAGTTTTTGAAAAATACCTTGTGTTTCTGTCTGGTACCTTTTGTGGATGCTATAGCTTTGATGAAATTATCATTCATGTTTTGAATCATTTTGGTCAGCTCTTCTAATTTGTTATTTTTCCCCAAACACACATTGGACATTTTGTGTGATGGTTCCATAAGCGTTTGGGTCATGTCCTCTTTGAGCTTGCCGTGTTTCTTTATCTCTCATCTTTAAACAATTCAGAATTCTGCCATCTAGTATTTGATTTCCTCTTCATTTGTGTTACCTGGATCTTCCTCGGGAGAGTCAGTAGACACCGGAGGCCTTTTGTTGCCTTGTTTCTCCATGATCTGGTGTGTGTGTATATCATTTTTGTTGTTGTTCTTTTTGCTTGCCCCTCCCCCCTCCCTTTTTGGTACTGAGGGTTGGGGAGACCTTGAAATGTACATGAAGGTTTTTAGTAAGATACTGCCTTGCCATGGTGTGTTTTCACCATTATATGTCCTGAGATAGTATTTACTCCTTCAGCTATTTAATTGAAGTGATTTGGACACAGTCCCTATGTTTTGAGGAAAGAATTACTTCTGGATATAACAGCATCAACAAATCTGTTCATTCATTTCTGGCATCTGATAGACCTTGTATTTATACTTTCACCATTTATGGATCATCTTTGAGGCCCATGTTCAGTTATCTTAGCAGTTGTTCCGCAATGTGGCAGGAGAAATGGAGGGAAGAGACTCAAACATGTGTGAAGGAGGAATGTAAGTCAGCCAGCGCGGAGGTTGGTAGGGGAATAGTGATAGGTTAAAAGGAGAAAAGCTGGTATCGGGTTGGATTCTGTTGGAGTACTTTTACTTGGCTTGAAGGGTTAGTGGTGAGGGTTGTAAGAAGATATTGGTGGGGCTAAGGGCAAGATATGGGAGGAGAGAAGTGTACTTCGGGATGGAAGAAAGCTATGCGACTGTCAGAGCTATTTGATAAGTTTGTGAACCCATAAGGTGGAAAGGACTCATGGGAGGACAGAGGCTGGGAAAGACACGGAAAAGAAAAAGAAATAGGAGGGGGGTATAGAGGGCTAAGACAGGAGAAAGGAGACATGACTGACAGACAGCAGAATACCGTGAACTAAAAACTTGAGAAGAGGAATTTAAAAAGTGGGAGAAACAAGAAAGAAGATAGTAGTATTGCTATGGGAGCTTGAGGTGAAGAAGCTAGGTAGCGGGGTGAAGAGTGCAAGAGAAGACAGACACCAGTGAAATACAACCAAAGAGAAAAACAAAACAAAAACACAGAAAATATCCAATAGAACTCAGTTCAAATGCTCCCGCAAGAGAATGTGCGTGCAATCCACGTGTGACTGCTTTGCCAGAGAGCCTGGGTGTCTGCACCGCTCCCTGCTTGCCTTGATCATGGTGTTATGGCACTCAGCTGCTCTGATGTCACCTCTGCCCTTTCCACCACAAAACCCGAGCCAACACTGGCTCAGGACTTCGCTCCCACTGCTGATGCCGTCCCTGTTCTTGGCTTAAAACTCTCCCCACCACCCTCCCTGGGTGTGATGGCACAATTGGGGCTGGTTCAGCAGCAGGCGAGGGAACACGGAGTCGGGGCACACCCGTGCTCTGGCCAGAATCCTCAGGGATCCGGAGGTCCAGGCTGGGGAGTCTGGGGGAAACAGCAGTGGCTGGCGTGGAAACGTGAGGATCGGTTATTCACTCTCAGGCAGGCCTCCGGGAAATTCTGCAGTCCCCCTTCACCACTGTGTGTCTTTTCTCCACCCAGGGCTGGGTCTGGGGTTCTCTTGCCCTTGGGGAACGCCCATGAGAGTGTGGCCAGGCTGCAGCCAGGCTGCAACATTCCCCCACGTTTGGATCAGAGGTGTGGTGGCGAAGGGGCTGGTACATACAGCGAAGGAGCAGTTCATTTGTTCCCCTCCCTCAGGCTATTTGGAATACTCTGAAATGGCTGCCCCCCTGGGGGCGGTGACTGGAGAGGTGCAGACCAGCTGTACCACCTCTGGTCCCCCTCCAGTGATCCAGTTCTTAGATTTATTCTACACGTATCATCTCTCCAATTCTTATTCGACCAGAGGGTAGTGTGTCTTCTCTGTGACCTTCCGAGCACCCAGGATGAGCCTCCCTTCTGGCCAGCCGAGTGGACTCTCTCAGCCCGAAGGGAGTATTTATACCCTATAAATCAGCAGATCCCACACGTGAACCGTGCTTAATAAATGATTATTATCAGAGTGGTTTGCCAGCTCACCACTGGAATGTTCCAGAGAACTCCAGTGTGTTGACTCCGGCAGGAACTAGGCAGGATCATTTCGGGGAGACCGAGGGTCTTCGGGCATCATTTTGAGTTTGATTTCAGGCTTCAATATGATTTCTGCCTACTTATTCTGTTACTTAAACCAGAATTATGTGTTTATGCTGAAGAAACAGAGACTCAACAGCGTATATTAGGGAATGTGACAATTACAAAACTTGAAAGACTTTACATGAAAGTGTAGCAGAGAGTTTGAACTTAGAATGCTGAGGATGAAAAACGAAGGGAAGCAGTCACAGAAAGCAACGACACTGGAGGAAAGAAAGACAATTCTGCAGAGGAAGAGGTGTCTACACAGACCACCCTCATTTCCCTGCACCCCACCAGGCTACTGCCTTCAACACTCAGCACACAGTTTACTCAACTCGAGCTGCAGATTTTCTTCCAAAACCTCAGAGGATCAGAGATTTCTGTCCAAGGCGCTCCCACTCTACGTGGTGACTATTCTCTCTTGTTTATGTCTTGGCTGCATCTCGAGTCCTTCTCTGGCCGCACCAAGCCTCGAATAGCAGAATCCCGAGGCCCACGAAGACCAGGCCAGCCAGGCCCATCCGGATGAGATTCTCCACTGTGTAGTCCTCAGAGTGGGAGGCTGGGGGCCGGGGGCAAAGATGGCACCGAGGTCGGGAGATACCACAGTCACCCCAGGATTCCTGCACATCCACCCAGGGCACCTGCCTCTCCCGGGCAGGACCGGACCCTCTGAGTCAAACTCCGTAACAGAATTTTCCCTACTCACCTGTTTTGGGCTCTGACTTGTTGTGTGAGGTTCTGGTGGTCTCGGCTGCTCCTGAGAACCAAAGAAGCAGAGTGCAGTGTGGGGACCCTTGAAGAGATATACCTTTCCCGGGAGCTCCGCATCCTTCTGTCTGGCTCTCATTAAATAATTTTACGTGGATTCTGGACGAGCTCTCTCCCTGCTGCAGCAAGTTTCCCTCCAGTCTCCTCACTGGATTCTTCAGCCTCGCGTTTCTCCATGAGTTCAGATCTTGTGTCCGGGAAAAACTGAGCCTCGAGAACTCAGGAATACTAAGAAAAATGTTCTCCAGTCCACAAAGAATTGGGCCCTTATATGCCCTCTGTTCAGTCTGGGACACAGGACAGTGTGCACAAGTTTTCCTGGAGAGGAGTTTCCCTGATTCACCAGCAGAGGATCCAGGTCCGGGGGGAGGGCTGGTCCTCAGGCTCCGGAGCACCAAGAGCACAAGGGGTGAAGTCAGTCTGCCTCCCTTTGCCCCCCGGCCAGGCTCCCTGATGCCTCCGCATCCTTTAACCTCCCAGTGACTAATCGTCAGGTGCAGAACACCCACAGTGAAGTGCACACGGACACATACATGTACAGATGTGCATGTGTGCTATCTGGTGGTGATGTCGAAGGTGCATAACAGTAGTATTTCTACATTTAAAAGTGCAAATCTATGTCAAGTAATGAATAATCAAAGTAAAAATATACTAATTGAGCAATATTAAGAATAGAACAAATATGTACAGATATGCATATATGTAGATGGATATAAATGATATATAAGTACATGTGTGGGTACAAGATTGAATTTTTTCTCTTTCTTTTTTTTTTTTTCAAAGCTGCAGACTGAACCCAGGACCTTGTGCATGCCAGGCAAGAGCTATCACTAAGACACCTGACCAAAACCTGCATGAACATAGTTGCACAACAGTAGATGTATATGTAACTACACATGCACACATACACACACAAGCATAAAAAAGTAAAAATTAGTTTTTAATTTAAAAAATAAGAATTGAATTTCCATCTTATTGTGGTTGATATGCATTTTAACAGTAAATCAAAAGAGATTGGGAAGGAAAATATTCTAAGTTAATATGAGACCAAATTAATATACCCATATTGACGCTTTTATATATAAATTTAACTCTCATCTCTTCCAAGATGAGACGATCAGGAGGACACGTCTGTTCGACACACTCAGTCTGACTCCATGTTCACTGAGGTTCACTGAGTTCCACTGCATGCTTCCCTACCTTTCAGTGCCTTCCTGACTCCAGGGTACGGAAGCCTAGAGGGCGAAGTTCCCTTCTATAGGCCTGGGGCTGCCGGCCAGGGCTCCGGGGGAGGTCAGGGGCGCCCTCCTTGGACAGAGCGACACTGCAGGGTCAGTGTCTGTCCAGGGTCCAGGACAGGGCCTGCTGGGTCAAGAGGGAGGGCTTCCTGCACAGCCCTGGAGGGAAGAGGAGGCAGGCTTGTTTCTGCAAACACCTGCCTCTTCCTCTGTAACCGGCAGATCTCACTGACAGGAGGCGAGGGCCTGCAACGTGGCTGGAGCAGCTGGGCACGCCCTGCCAACTGAAGAGACTTGGTAATCACGGGCATGCAGCAGCCGCTCCCAAGCCTGACATGACTCAAGCCAAACCCTGCGCCTGATGTCAGTCTTCTAGCATGAGCTCAAGTGTGACTGCCTGTATCGACTATTGGAGAAGATGTAAAACGATGGCAGCGGTTCACTGTGCGCCCTCTTGTTCCTGCAGGGGTCCCTTCTGCTTGGTCTTCTCTTTCCTCCTAAGCACCCTTTCTCCTTGAGCACTTCTTTCGTGCTTCTTTCTCTTTTCCTTTTCTTATTTCTGCCCTAAAATAAAGTTATCTTTCACATTTACTGATTGTCCTGACCAATTCACTGAATGAGACAATAAGAACCTGGAAGGCAAAGCACTGCTCATCCTACTCCACCCAGCAACACCGCTGTCTCTCACAAGCTGAGTCTGTGTAGGAGCCTCAGGATCCCGCCTGTATATCACCGGGGTCTGTCCCAAGAACAGGGTCAAGGAAAAGTGTTTGGGGCATCAAACATAATGGGATGTAAGAAAAGACTTCTCACCTGGGACCAGGAGCTCCAGGGGGTCGCTGGGCTCTGACCACACCTGACGGTGGCTCCTGTAATAGCCGTAGCATCTGAACGTCCACCTGCGGCCGAGGGTCACGGGGCCCACAGGGAACAGGGCCTGCATCTGCCCACTGGGGTCTCGCTGTGAGTCCAGGGTCCAGAAGAGCTTGTCTCCTTTGAAAGTCAGAATGAACCTCCCAAATCCCAGCCATGAGCCACACTGGAGGGTCACATTCCCCCCTGAGGTCACCACAGGGCTGGGGAGGGCCGAGAGGCTGGGTTTGCTGTAGACTCCTGGGAGAGAAGAAGGCAGCGTGTTAAATGGACTCACACCTCCCACGGTGTCCCCAGGGCTGGGCTGTGAGAGGGGACACACCTGAGAGCAGACGCCTGGGGCTGGACCCCGAGTGTCCTCTCACCTGTCACCACCAGCTCCAGGGGGTCACTGCGCTCTGACCAGCCAGCAGGACTGAGATAGCGACAGTGATATTGCCCTGCACTGTGCTCAGTCATGGATGGGATGGGGAACTTGGCCTTGTTCCCGGACTCCAGCAGGGTCTGTCTGTCCCAGTGCACTAGGCTTCCTTCTTTTTCCAGATGGTACTCCTGGATCTGCAGGGTCCCCTCACACCAGATGGTCACAGTCTCCCCCCAGGGGATCACAGAGCCCGGCTCAGCCCACAGCCTGGGTTTGGGGAGGGTCCCTGCAAGGAAATCACAGCTGGTCTAGGACCTTCCTCCTCCCTCAGATCCCAGCTCTCAGCCCCAGGACCCTCCAGGCCTCCCCAGCACCAACCCATACCTGCTGGTCTCCATCCTCCCTGCCCAGGGGTGGACGCTTGTCTCCAGGAAAAGGAGGGACCTGAGGCATCTGGGGACACACTCACCTGCCTGCACTCGGGTCCCAGGGCCCAGACTCAGCCCTGGAAGAGAGCTCCCCGTGAGAGGTTTGCCCTGAAGCCTGAGCAGGTCCTCCCCTCCCACAGCCTCCTGAGCCCTGGGTGTCCTGGGGGAGCAGGGCTGGCTGGGGGCAGGGTCCCTCCCATACCAGGATGCCCTCCCCTCTTCCCAGCTCACCCAGGAAGACCAGGGCTGTGAGGATACGGATCATGGTGTCTCTTCCACTTTCCAGTGGAGAATAAATGACCAAGTCCACAGTGTGCAAAAGCACAAACAGAAACACAGGGTGTGGCCACTCAGAGAGCAGTTTCTGCCTGTCATGTTGTCAGATCAGTAACCCTACTAGAACGGGAACTACCCTCTCCAAGAGCCTGGCTGTAGTCTCCTCAGGGTGGACAGGATAGGCAAGAACCTCTCTGTAGACGATTCAGATAGAAATGGAGTCTCACCTTGCCCTATCCACTATCTGATCTATTTTTATCCTGTGAAGAACCAAGTCATAGTAGCACGTAGACCTGGTGCTTCTCTCAACAGGGCCCTTTGAAGACAGGGTGACTCAGGGTTGGTCCTTCTTCTCAGAGCCTCCCCACAGGCCTCCTTCTCCCTCACCCACCCATCTGCACATCACGATGGTCTTCACCAGGCTGCCGTCTCCCGGCCCTGGAGATGCTTCGGGGAAGATGCAGGATCCTGCTGCAGGTGGATGCAGAGCAGAGATGCACTGAGCCCTGACTGCAGCTCGGCTGGAGCTGCATCCTGGGGACGGGCACGGAGAAGCAGAGACAGGTCAGGAAATGGACTGTGTACCCAGTTCTGGTTGTGGTTTTCCTGTGCTAAATGTTCCCCTTCACTGACTTCCTTTTGCTTAGCAACAGTCCACTCCCCTTCTCTCTGCCAGTGAACTTCTGAGCGCTTCTTGCCTCCACACTGCCCCAGTTTCCTTGGGCAGATTTCTCCTGTTTGGTTCGGGGGCTGATTTCCATTAGATGCTTTGTTGGCCCCCACGGCCATGCTGCCCATCTCTAAGCCTCAGCCCTGTTGTGGAGCCCGCTGTCCTGCATGGCACTCGGACAGCGGTTGTGGGTCAGTGGCCCCTGTGTTGTGGACAGAGTCATGTGCAGGGAAAACACAGGCTGGGATACGATATCTTCATAGAGTTGGACAATGTGTGTACCCATTGAAGGGTGCCTGTGCGCTCTGAGCATTCAGAAATGGTGCATGTAATGTGTCTAAAATCTTCAAATCTTCATGATGAGGACCAGAAAATGACAAACAAAAGTTCCCAAAATGGAGGATTCTCACCAAAGAACAGCGGTCAGAGCTGGGCAGCCACAGGAGTCTAGGATCGTGTCCTCTGGGGTCACCGTGGGGAGGTCTCCTCGTCCACGTGAGGCAGAAGTGGGGTCAGGGCGCCAGGTGAGGCTTGGAAGCTCGCTCCAGTTTGCAGCGGGGTGCTGGGGTTTCAGCTCCCTGTCCCCGTTCAGCACGGAGCCCACCCTGTGTGTGAACAGAAGCGACGCACTCCAGTCACACATTAAGTGTCTGCCTCATGGGTGAGTGTGAGGGTCACACGTGGCCCATCCCTGCAGGCACAGCCCTGGGCAGGAGCTAAGTTTGGAAGAGTGGATCGTGCAGGGCAGGAGTGGCTGCAGCTTCCCCTGTCAGGCCTGATTCCTGGGGCAGCCCTGGAGAAACCCCCCACGGCAGGTCAGCTGCAGGGGGAAGAAACACAGGCAACGGAAACGAGTCAGGCGGGTGTTACGGTGCGGGAGAGCACTATACTGAATGAACGTGATTAAAAATTAGTTCTGTTAAGTGTAGGTTTGCTGTCTTCTTTGTCATGTGCCTTGAATTGTACAAGTAGGTTATTTGGCATCTTTCTTTTTCAATCTAAGTTTTTATCACAATAAACTTCCTTCTTAGTACTTCTTTTATTTCATCCAATAGTATTTATTTCTTTTTCTTTCTCTCTCTCTCTCTCTTTTTTTTTTCTTTTGGTGCTGGTGATTAAACCCACAGCATCTAGCATGCCAAGAATGGACTCTACCATGCAGCCAAACCCCAGCTGTGTCCCATAACTTTTGCTTTCTATTTGCACTTTGTTGGTCTTAAGGTAATTTCTAATTTCCTTTTTGATTTCTTTGACCCAAATAGCTCAACATTATATTGCTTATAATCCATGTGTTGCACTTTCCTCTTTCCCTTTTCTTCATTTCTACTTTCACTGTGTTGTTGTCTGAAAAGGTGCTCGATGTGACGCCGGTCTTCTTAGACTTGTTTGAGCTCATTTTGTGACCCGACGTGTGTTAGGCTGCACTTCCCCCATCCGCACTGTTTCCCTTGCGGCAGACCTCCCGCCGGCGCAAGGGGCCTGGCAGGGCAGGGCATGTCACTTCGCAATGCCTGAAACGCTCCTGTCAAGGCCGGCAATGGGCCGACTGACAAACCAGGGCTATAAATCTGCCAAACCTACCCCCGAACGATGCCGTACTCCTGCATGGAGTTTGGCCATTCCCGCTTCAACACCGAGCTGTAACACTGCGCTGCAACACTGAGCTGTAACACTGCGCTGTGACACTGAGCTGAATAGATTGCTTCTGTCCCAGCATCTGCCTGGGCGACAAACCTGGGCAGCGCACCTAACAACGTGATCACAGAAGGGGAAGGGAAGGTTCTGGGCGGGCTTGAGCGGAGACGCATTCTCGGCTGTGGCCGGAGTTCGTACATGAGGCTTAGCTTCGTGTGGCTTACGGGCTTGTTCACGTCCGTAGTTTCCTTATTGGTTTTCTACCTAGATTTATCCAATATTAAAGTGGGACGTGTAAATCTCCCAGAATTATTGTATTGTTCTCTGTTTTTCTCTTCATATCTGCAGTGCTCATCCTGGGTATTTTGGTGTGGTGGTTCAGACGGACATGACTTTATAATTGGTATATATCGCTGATAAACTGACCCTTGTATTGCTAGACAATGACTCCCACAGTCCCCTGTCTGATATGAATGTAGCCACTCTTGCTCTCTTTTGGTGTCATTTGCACAAAATATCCTTCTCTGTTCTTCGCTTTCGGCCTATGTGTGTCCTTAGGTCTAAAGTGGGTCACCTGACTCAGTAATGATGGCCGATGCTGGCAGTCCCCACCACCCGGGAGGCTGAGAAATGAGGGCCACCTCAGCCCAGGCGCCCGGGCCAGCCCGAGTGTCGCAGAAAGACCCTTCTCCAAACAGCAATAAGACAGCAAACAGACAAGGAAACAAACAAATGACCCCAATGAACTTGAGTCTTTTGTAGACAGACAATAGCATCATCTTTTTCAATCCTTTAAGGCCCTCTTTTTCCTTCGGAAAGTTTGATTGGCTAATTGAGGTTTCCTGCTGCCATTTTGTTAGTTGGCTTTTTTCTTGTGGGTTTTTTTTTTCATCCATCTTTTCTTTTCTTGTCTTTGTGATTTCTTTATTTTTCTTTTTGTACTGACATGCTTTGGTTCTTTTCTCTTTTTCTCCTGTATATCTTCTGCCAATATTTTTCTAGTTGTCAACATTGGACTTATGTAAGGCCTCTTAGACTTCAGTCTATTTTGTGCTGCTAACAACTTAAGTTGAGAGGAACAGGAAGACTATAATTTATTTCCCTGCCCCATGCCATACGTTACTCATGTTACAATTTGCATCTTTCTTAATATTGTGTATCCATGAATCTATTTTTTGGTTTTTATTATTAATACTTTGTCTTTAACTTTTGTGTTTTTGTGGTGCTGGGCGTCAAAGCCAGGGGCTCACATATTTTGGGCAAGTGATCTGCTACTCTACTTCATCACCATCCCTGTCTTTAACTTTTACACTAGAAATAAAATGGATTTATAACACAATGAGTATTATTTTATCCTAGAAAAGAATAAAATCATGTCACTTGCAGGAAATTGGATGGCAGTGGAGATCATCAAGTTACATCAGACTCAGAAAGACAAGTAGCATGCAGTTTCTCTCATATGCAGAATCTAGAGGGAAAAGACGACATAAAATAGAAGAGAGAAAGAACGGTATAAGGACCAAAAAGGAGGGGTGAGGGAGGGAGCATGGTAGTGGGGTTAGAGATGACACAGTTATATGTGTGTAAGAAAATACCAGAATGAAAACCATTACTCTGTATAATCACTATGTACTGATCGAAAAATGACAATAAGTGATTTATACACCACCACTACCATATGAGAGAATTCTTTATCTGTTCATACATTTGTTATGGGTGAGTGTTATACTTTGATACAAAGATAGAAGGAAAGTACCTCAGTACAACAAGGGCCATATATGAGAAAACCAACGCTAACATCATAATGAATATGGAAAAGTTAAAAGCTTTGCATCTGAAATGTGGAAAAGGACACATATGTTCACTCATACACTTTTATTCAATATAGTTCTGGAAGTGCTAGCCAGAGCCTTAAGGAAGAGAAAGGAATAAGGGGTGTTGGAAATTGGAAAGAGAAAGTTGAATTATTTTCTTTGCCTCTGTCATGATCTTAACTATCAAAACTCCTAAAACGCCACAAAAAAATTCTAGAACTAATAAATAAATCCAGCAAAGCTGTAGGCTATATCGTTAACATAGAAGCAAAAAAAAAAAAAAAATCCCCACCCCTCCAATAAAAAAGAAAGGCAAGAGGTTTGAGTGTCATGGGATCAAGCCCAGCGCCTGGCACATCCCAGGAAATGCTCTGCCGCTGAGCTGCGCCACCAGCCCCTGAAGAGACGTTCTTCACAACAAGTGTACTTACGCTCAGCAGGCATGTGAAAAGGCATCCAGCACCACTCTTCGTCGGGAAAACAAAATCCGGCATCACCATGAGATATTACCTCACGCCTTTAGAGTAGCTATGATCAGTAAGATGAGAAACAGCAAATTCTGACAAGGCTGTGGAGAAGCAGGATCTCATATTCTGTTGGTGAGAGTGTAAATTATTACAGCCATTGTGCAAAGAAGTGTGGAGATTCCTCCAAAATTCGAAGATAGAAATGCTATCTGTGTTTCTGTCACAGCATCATCTCGGGTCTGGGGGGACACAGAATGAAGGGTTTATCGTTGGGAGATCCACCAGGGTCTCACACTATGGAGGCCCAGAGAGTGTCTGTCTTGTTTTTTGAAGTAAAGCACACAGCGTAGACGATGCGCGCTCGCCCCCTAGTGGTGACACGCGTGGGAACCGTGTGTGAGCGTGCAGATGTGAGCCGGTGGGAGCAGGGGGCAGCTCCGCCTTCACCCAGCCCTGGTCCCTCCGACGCCTCCTCCTTCATCCCGACCTGCAGCCGCAAGGACACCGGCTCCAACACCACGGACGGGCGAGTCTGGGCTGAGGGGCAGTGGGTGTGGGTGTGCTGTGTCTGGGTGTGCGATCACCGCAGCGTGTGTGTGCATCGAGGCGTCGAGGTGATACCAGAGTCCAAGGAAGGCCTGCGCCGGAGAGTGGGCTCGGGTGTCAGCTGCGCGAGCACAGCCCCGCGTCAGGGTCAGCAGTGGGCCCAGGGAGCCGCTACTGTCCGCTGGGCAGATCTTCAGGAGGGAGGACGTGGGGGAGCCGGGTCCGGGAGACGCCCGGGGAAGCTGGGCAACTGCAGACGGTTCAGGAGTCAGCTGGGCGCGATTTATTTAATCATCTCAGTGTCATCACACACTCTATCCAGGTCTCTGGGACAACCAGGGGTCTGTAGCTGGGTCTCTGGAAACAGCCAGGGGTCCCTGGAAGCAGTTGCAGCAGTCTCTCCCAGGTCACTGTGAGTCTCTCCCAGGACTGGTCACTGCGCCAAGGACCCCTGGGACAGACCTCTAGCCTCCAGCTCCAGGAGAGCTGACCGCCTGGCTCTCCAGACCCGCTGACCCTGAGGGGAGGCCCTCCAGTGGTGCTGGCTTTTCCAGAGTGACTTCCTGAGTCCTCAGGTGCAGGGGTCAGGTGGGCTGTGGTCAGTGTCTGGCGAGGACTGCGTATGTGCTGGACTCGGCCATGGGCCCCACGGACTGTGAAGACACCGCTTGGGGTCCCCTCTGTGTGAGGGCTCGGTGGTCCAGCTGGGCATAGGTCACCTCCTGGGGGCCCTGCAGCAGGGTCTGAGGAGAGAGGCCCAGGGCGGGGAGGGTGGCCCGGGTGAGGGAGTGGTGGGTGGAGGGTCCCGTCCCTGACATCCTGTCATCGTGCCATCCCCTCCCCTGGGTATCAGGGTTGGTCCCCGTGACCAGTAGAATGTGGCGGGGTGACCGCTTGCCACGTCCTGGACAGGCCTCCAGCTTGGACGTGGGCCCTCAGCCCCAGTCGCCATGCCTGTGAACACAGCCCTGACCAACTCTTCCTTGGCGACCCCTGAGAGACAGTGAGCCAAACCGCCCAGCTAAGCGGCCCCCAAATCCCTGGCCCAGGACTGGAGCCCTGTTAGCCAGGGGTCACCCACACACTTACGGAGGTGCCCTGCTCGCCGCCCTGCTGAAGAGGTCGGTCAGCTGCGGCCTGGTCTGGGAGGAGACACACTGTCGGGCCTCAAGTTGACGTCAGGCGGCAAATGTGACCAGACCCCTGCACGCCACCTAGAACCCCCTAGAGCCACCACCCTGCTCCACGCTGTCCCTCCCCCGGCCCTTTACCTGCAGCCCTCTCTGGGTCATCCACAGCTGGGCCGAGCCTGAGGGAGAAGAACAGCCAGTGTCAGGACAGCCGGGGCAGAGCGCTGGGGCGAGCCAGGCCGTCCCGGGCCTCACCTCTCCCGTGGCCTCTGCTCCTGGTCCTTGCTGCTGGGGGGCCCTGAGGACATCGGGGGTCTGGGTTTAGAAGGAGGCCTCGTTCCCAGCACCCCAACAGCATGCTTGGGTCCCCCTCAACACCCTGAGACCTACTGTGTTTATTCTGACGTCGGCAATGGAGGCAGAAGAGGAAGAGCAGCAGGAGCAGGAGCAGGAAGCCCACCGAGACCCCGGTGAGAATGGAAAGGTGCTCTGCCTTCAGGCCGGGCGCAGCTAGGGAAGATGGAGCCAGGTTTCCAGCAGACGCGTTCACGGAGCACACGCCACGCACGCACACCAGGTGCTTGTCACGGGCATGCTGCTACGTAAAACCTCAACGCACACAGCAATCTTGCGACGCGGACTCACCCTCCCACACACCCCGGCCTGCGGACTCCACTGTGCACAGAGACGCGGCGGCTGCCAAGAGCAGGAGACTCCCCCTTCCCAGAGGCGCGCCCCAGGCTCGCGTCCATCACTCACCAAAGCCGTCCCCTGGTGTCTGCGTGGATTTTGGGGAGGTGAAGTCTGGAGAGAGGTCAGAGGCGGAGCTGGACAGAGCAGGCGCTGCATCCCTCCAGCCCGCCCCGCCCTCCCAGACCCTGGCGGCCCCTCAGCTCCGGCGGAACCACCCTACAGCTGTGCAGCACTAAGTGGCAGCCACAGGTCTAATTTAAAGCAAGTTAAGCAAAGGAGAAGTTGGATCCCATTTCAAGGGCTCAGGGGCCACGCGTGGCTAATGACAGCAGTTCTGACCCTGGGGGTACAGAGCACTTCCTGCACTCAGGCCACTGTGCTGGTTGCAGTGCCCACTGTGCTTTGGGGCCCTTGCGTTCACCACCAGCCTCTGGCTTTACCAGCCCCGTATGTGGGGAAAGGCTTAGTATCTTCTCCTGCATGCTGCGAAGCGTGAAGGTCAAGAGCACAGACTCCTGGCTCAGGTCCAAACTGGGGCTGGGCCCCTCCCAGCTCTGTGCCCTCAGGGACTCCCCCAGCCTTCTGCATTGGGGTTTTCTCAGGTGCAGAATGGGTGGTAACAGATCGCAGGGTGTGTGATGTGTTCACACTGGGTGCATACGTCAGTACTGCCTCTTCTGGACCAGAAAAAGACAACTCGTGAAGCACGTCTGGTGTGCCCCACCCCGCAGGCTCAGGGCCCGAGGGGGCTGCGTCGCAGCACCTGGCTCCTCTCCTCCTCCCCCTCCCAGGCTTCTGTCCCTGTCCCACCCACCTGCGCTCAGAGTCCAGCCTCACAAACAGTAATAACACCTAATAACACCCAGGAAAGAGGAGGACCACTCTGGGTCTGCAGACACAGCAGAGAAGGGGGCACAGACTGCTGACTGCTGGCTCCCTAGCCTCACCCCCAAGAAGGTCCCGGCCTCACAGCACAGGGGCCATGCAGCTGAAAACAGCCAGGGACACAAGGCGCGGGAGCAGCTACACCAGAATCACACAGCAGGGAGAGCGAGGGCAACGCACAGACGGACAGGTGTGCACGGAGCACCAGGCTTCATCCTCGGCGCCTCTCACAGGCCTCATTGCCCCCTCACAGACCCTCCTCTTGGGGCCTCTGTCATTGTTAGGCAGTCTTGAAGAGTGCCCCCTCCCTCTCAGAGTGCCGGGTTTGGAGGGTGCTTCCTAGTGGCTCGATGAGCTGCAGAATAGCATGGACAGTGAGGCTTGCTCCTGCAGTTGGTCACGCCCTCTGCTTTTCCCAACACCTTGCTCTGTCAGCTTCACAGATTCACTCTGGGCAGCAACTTGAGGGCCAGGGAGGATAAGGAGGCAGACTGGATCCTCCTCACCCAGCCCTAATTCCAGGACGCCTCAGGGGCTCACCACACGCGGGGCATGGACGGTCAGATTCCAAAGCTTCTCCCAAAGCACCGTCCAGCCCCGCTCGGGAGCATCCCCAGACCATGAGACCTGCCCAGTGTGTGTGAGGTGCAGAGCATCACGTGAGAAGGAACATGTTCCTGGGGCTATCACAGGCTGTGTCTCGTGGAAAGGACACAGAACATACCATCTCTAAAGAAGACACTTGTTCCTTTGGAGGGGTCTTCCCCATCACGTCTGGGGACCCGCTCCCCACCCTGCCAGCAAGGCTGGCTCTGAGCCCACCCTGTGCTGAAACTGTGTCCGCCATCCATGGTGTCCAATGAGATCAGCACTCCAGCTGGGGCACGGGGGCTGCGGGGACGGGTGTGCAGAGAAGGGGCAGGGATGAGGACAGGAAGGGGGCAGGGGAGCCTGGGGACCAACCTGAGCACAGAACGGAGACAGGGGTGGTGGCCTGTGTGACGCCTGCACCGGTCACCACCAGCTTCAGGTTTTCACTGTACGCAGACCACCCAGACCTTCGGTAGATGCAGTGGTAGTCTCCAGCGGCGTCTTCCCCCACAGCAGTGAGGAGGAACCTGGCCTCTGTCTCAGAAGGTGAAGTGTTCTTCTCCACTCGGTACTCAGAAGGCCGCCCCTTCTGCAGGCGGAACTCCTCAAATCCAGCAGCTCCCTGGCACACAATGGTCACGTTTTCCCCTCGGGGGATGTAAGGGCCCGGCTTGGCATAGATGGACGGTCTGGGCAGCAGGTCTAGGAGGAAGCAGAGAGGGTCCCGGAGCCCACCATGTAGAACCACACCACAAAACTGATTTCAGGTGCTCCACTCAGTGTTCTTGGCAGACTTACAGAGCTGCGCAGCCGTGATCCGATGTGATCCACATCATTTCCACCCTCCCGTGCACAGTCACCCCCGCCCGCCCCTGACAGCAGGGATCCCTACAGCACAGCATGAGCCTGGCTTGGGTGTCCCAGAATTCTCAAGCGTCCTGGGCCCTGGGGGTGTGTGCTGCAGTGCCCATGCTCCTCCTATGGAGGACCATTTCCCAGGACCTGTTGAGCAACTGCTCTGGGTTTCCCTGCACACTTTCTCTGTTTATCTCAGCCTTGTTTCCATTTCCTTATTATTACGGCTTGAAAGTCCCCATCTGTCTCACCTGGGATGGAGCCAGCGGACAGTGAGTTGAAGCCCCCAACAGGGAGGGCTATGAGAGGCAGGAGCTGGCAGACAGCCTATTTACCCATTCATTCCTCACTCATTCTTTTTTTATTGACAAACAAAATGAAAGGTGATGGACTTGCCAATTGCTCAGATTTGATTGTTACACTTTACAGGCGTATGTACCAAAACATCAGAGTACAGCCATAGATATGTACACTTAAGGTGTATCGACTATATATAAAAATGTTCATTACACATACTCACAGTGTACACCATGATGTTTTGATACAAGTATACATCGTGGAATGGCTAAATTAAGCTAATCAACGTATGGTCTCCCCCACATACTCGTACTCCCGTGTGGGGAGAACACTCAGTTTGTTCTTGTGATTTTCAAGCATGTGATAGGTCGTTATTAACCAGGATGTTTAAATGGTCTCCCGAACTTGTTCTAACTGAAATCCTGTGTCCTTTGACAAGTATCTCTCAACCCTTTCTCCCTCCTTCCTGCACACTTTCAGCCACATTTTAGTTCCACTTTACCCTGCGTCTCCTCCGCTGTGCACA
The DNA here is from genome assembly GCA_004026905.1 of Hystrix cristata. Lineage (NCBI taxonomy): Eukaryota > Metazoa > Chordata > Mammalia > Rodentia > Hystricidae > Hystrix > Hystrix cristata. Next base: position 29,118 of record PVJO010004784.1, read on the forward strand.
TAGTTCCGTAAGTGCAAGAAGTGTGGACACAGTCCCCGCCCTTGGAGCCCAGACTGGGAGAGAGCCAGATGCTGACCGAGTAACTATCCCTGCCCACAGCTGCACCCCGGGATGAGTGTCCTTGTGGGAGGGCGGGGCTCTGGAGACAGAGGGAGGCTGTGCTGCCCTCCTGGGGATGCCAGGGAAGGGGCGGCTGAGACAAGACCGAGGACGGGTGTGGATTCCCTGCACTGAGTATGGGACGTGGGCAGTGAAGCGAGAATAGCCACCTGCAAGTGTTGGTCAGAGGACACGAAACACCAGCCAGACAGGAGGAGAAAGCTCAGGAGATCCCCTGCAGGACGCGATGACTATAGCTAATGACAATAATGTGTCACATTCTTGAAAATCACTGAATTAACTTAAATACTCTAGACATTAAAGAAAGATGTGTGAGATAACTCATATGCTAATTAGCTTGATTAAGCCATTACGCCATGTATACTGACTTTGAAATGTCATGCTGTACATGGAAATACATACAGTTTTATTTATCAATTTAAAACTCAGCCTGTGCATTGAGCAGGAGCTTACCCCTCTGAAAAAGGGAAAGAAAGTCGAGTTCTCTAGGGACAAGTGTGCCAGACAAGAGAGGACAGGAAGTGGCTGGGAGATACCCTGCCTAGACCAGAGAGTTGCACTGAAGATACACTGTGGGAAGCCTCTGAGGAAAAGAATATTTTGCCTGAAAGAAATGTAAATAAAAAGCCTTTGAATAAAATTTTAAAACCTTGGAAATAAAATGACTGAATTTCTTTTTTGCCAAGCAGATCGCAATCTCCCTGGTCCCAGAAGGACCAGGGAAGTAGCCAGTGTGGACGGCTGGAGAGGACCTGGCAGCCCAGAGGTGACAGGCGGGTGTCTGGGAGAAGTGCAGGTCAGAGGAAGATGGAGAAGCGAGGCCAAGGTCCCTTCGTGACCTGCTAAGGAGACACTAGGGGAAGTCTGGACTTTTCAGGGGCTCGCCTTGGTCACACTGCGGCTGAATGTTCTCTGCAGACATCAGCACCTCACTGGTCACCTGCCCCTCGTAGCAGGGCGTCCTGCTAAGTGAGTGAGCCGGGCACAGAGCAAGCCCTGCCCCATCGTGCGGTTCCCAGAGGCCAGGCAGGCCGGTGGGGGAAGATGCAACCGCGCAGTTGGACTGTTGAGATCTACAGCAGTTCACAGCAATGTAGTGCATATTTCAAAATTGTTAGGAGGGTAGATAGCAGATTTCTCATCCCAAAACATAAGCATGTGGAGATCGATAAGTTAACGAGCCTAATTTAATTCTTCTACGCTGTGAACAAAATATAAAAACATGTTGCAAGCATAAATATAAACAATTATTATTTCTCAATTAAAAACATCTTTTAAAACAAGAAAACAATTGACAGGTAGAAAATGAGAGCAGGAACTGGCTGCAGGCTGCGCATTTGGTGTGTCATGATTGGGGACACACTTAGGGCACCCCCGATCCCCACAGCCACCTCCCTCCCGTCCAGCTGGGTTGACGAGACTCACCCTCCTGCGTGTGGATCGCCAGGCTGAGGCAGAGCGCTGGAAGAGAAGCCCAGTCAGAAAATTAAGGGCTGGATCGAGAGGGGTTGGCGGAGCCTGGGACTCAGCCTCCCGCGGCCCCCACACAGATGTCTGGCCTAACCCTCCCTCTCGCTCTGAAAGAGCTTCAGGATTCCCCAGCCCTCCCTTCCAGATGGGCTTTCCACTCCCCAGCCCTTCAGGAAGCTGTACTCGGCGTCCCACCAGGGCCCTGTTTCTAGGACCAGTCCGCTCCTGTCCTCAGAGGCTGGCTGGAGGTGAGGGGCAGCCTGTGGTCTCCTCCAGGTCCCCACAGTCTCCTGGTGGGAGACAGGCCGAGCAGGGAACAGGACCCCTCCCCAAGCCATCTCCCGGTCCCTCCAATCCTCCCAGCTGTCCCAGGCTCACCGAGGGCCGGGAGGGAGATGCGACACCGGGCCATGGCATGCAGCTGGTGCCGCAAAGACCCGGGGACCGGATGTGCTGGCTGGGCCTGCAACCAGGTTTCTACCCCAACGGCCTCCCTCGCAGAGGAAGTGCAGCCTCCCTCCTCTCCTTCTCTCCCCGATGGCGCAGAGGGCAGCCTCACTTGGGAAGGGAAGGGAGCTCTGTGGAAATCTGTAGGCAGCAAGCAACTCAGAGTTCCAGAGGTCAAGAGGTAGCGGCCTCAGGCGGCCAGTCGTCGGGCAGGGTATTGCGACACCAACAGCTAACGGTTCCTCATACTTAAAATGGCAACCACAGACCCCTCCTGCAAGTGTTATTACTGTGGTCTTTGTTAAAGCCCCAGCAAGATATTAAAGCCTGATTGTAGATAGTATTTTTAAAAGGCTCACAGGTTGTGTCTTCATGCACAGACTGTCTCCCAACACCCCGAGCCCTCTTCCCAGCTCTCACAGCGGGGACCTGGGGAAGCTGGGTCCCAAGCACACGGCTGGCGGGAATCCAGAAGGTGGCATGCGCGTGGGAAACAGAGTGGAGATTCCTCAAAAAATTAGAAACACAGCTACTACAGGGTCCAGCAATCCCCCTTCTGGGTATGTGTCTGAAGGAAATGGCGTAAGTACATCAAAGAGAGAGCTGGACTCCCGTGATCATTGACTGCAACATGACTCACGAGAGCAAAGCTGCAGAAACAGTGGAAATGTTCACAACAGATGGACGGCTGAAGAAAATGTGGTGTATACATACAGTGGAATGCCATGCAGCCTGGTGTAATCACGGGGCTAACGAACATCATGGATTGTCGTTCTGCCGCATCCGAGCGCAGGGAGGGACAACTTCTCCCAGGCCAGCGCCGGTGACTCCAGCCAGCACGGGTGGTAGCCTGTGAAGTGGCCATTGCTCACCTGGTTCAATGGTTCACTAAGGCGGTCTTAGCAATCCCACCTGCGGGGATTGCTCCACAGGACCTAGCAAGGACAGTGATACTTAGAGGGGAAGATACAGGGATTTACAAGATCATATTTCTCTCTTAATAAGAGGGGATTTCATAAGGAGAACTTTGTCCTCCTTTACTTCTGTTTTTCACTGGAAACTGTATCATGATGTGATATCTGAAGCTGAAGCAATCATCTTGCAACAATGTGACAACGAGACTCACTGCAACAGCCAAACAATGAGCAAACTGGATTGTAAGATTCCCAAATTGTAAACTAATCCCAGGATTTCCCATCACTGGAATTGTGGAATTGTGCGTGTGTGTGTGTGTGTGTGTGTGCGTGTGTGTGTGTGACAGAGAGAGAGAGAGAGAGAAGCTGGGGGACAAACACAAGGAATGCTGACCTACGTCCCCAGCCCTTCTTAATTTTTTTTATTTCAAGACAGGTTCTTGCTAAATCACTAAGTTACCCAGGCTGGGCTCCAACTTGTGATCCTCCTGCCTCAGCCTCCGAGAGTGCTGAGATTACAGCTTTAGCAGTTTTTTTTTTAATGTGTGTCAAGATGTGTATGTTTACTTTTAGTTATGTATGAGACAAAAAGTGCTCGTGTGAGATGCACGGCCGAATGGGTTTTCACACACCTGAGCTCACCCATGACACTGCGGCGTAAATTTAGCCCGTGCTGTTACCTTCTCCCAGGGACGGCGCCCCGCTGGTGCCTGGCAGCTTGCTCTGGTTCCTTCCACGGTGTGACCCTGTTTCTCTGCACGTGGCTCCCTGTGCCCCAGGAAACGCGCCTAGGATCGATGGATTTACCCACAGTGACGCACGCGATTCTCAGGGCAGCACGGCATGCTGTTGTGTGACTGTCACCAGGTATCTGTCCGCTCCAGTGTTACAGGGCTTTGTTTAGTTTCCAGGTCGTGATGAGCAGCGCTGCACGAAGTACGTTAATACCCGTCAGTGGACGAGCAGGCACAAGCATCCCCCCATCTGCGAGATGGGTTCTGGGACCCCCCGGGGTAACAAAAGCCACCTTTATGTCAAATGGCACAATATTTGGAGAAAGAACCTACACATATCCTCCCATATACTTTAAATCAGCTGCCTCGACCTGTTCGGCACCAGGGACAGGATTCGTGGAAAACATTTTTACAAGGGCTTGGAGGGAAGCAGCTTCGGGATAGCACAGAGGACCACACGACCTGGTTCCCCAAGAACACGGTTCACAGCGGCGTCCTTGCTCACAGCCCGGCGTATCCCTGCTGGTCTGACAGGAGACGGAGCGGGGTCAGGCAGGGTCTGGCAGCGGGGTGCAGCTGCTGGCTTCCCAACAGGCCCGTCATGGTGGCCCGGGGCTCGGGCAGCCCTGCCCTAAGTCACCCTGACATTACTCTAATACCTGATACAAGGTAAGTGCTAAGTACGTAGTTGCAAAGTGTATAGTTTGGGGGATGAAGATAAGAAAAAACCTGCATGTGTTCAGTACAGCTGCAATTTCTATTTTTAACGTTTTCAGTGTGCAGTTGGTTGCTTCTAGGATGTGGAGCCGACCACACTGCGGCAGCTGCTGTACGTCTCCCTACTGCTGTGCTCCCTGCAGGAATCTGCCCACCCGGGACCCCTCAGCGAGGATGTGTGGACTCCCCTCAGCTCAGGAAGGTGCGCCCCTCTTCACCCACTCCTGCAGCTTCCTGCCCTTTTCTTTAGCACAGTGTCACCACTGGCATCCCCTGTGGTTCGCTTTGCATTTCTGCGGTTCAGAGCAGTTTCATATGATCCTGGTGATCTGAATATCCTCTTCACTTTGAGAAATGTCTATTCAAGTGTTTCTCATTTCCTTTTTGTTTTTACAAAAATGGACTCCCTTTTTAATTAAGAGGAAGTTTCTTTTTTCCTGCTACGCACGTGAGCTCTTTGTCAAATACATGCGCTGCAAATATTACTCCCATTCTTGGTAGGGTACTCCCATTCTTGGTAGGGTTTTCACTTTCACTGGTCTGTTTTGAAGGATAGGATTTCTGAATCGTTTTGTGATCCAGCTTCTCTGTATTTCTATTTTCTGGTTAGTACTCTGTGCGTGCGTCCTGAATGCTCACTTGCTACAAAGTACAAGGCTGTTTTCCCCTCTAGGGGCACACGTCCTTCTAAGAACGTGGACGCCCGCTTCATCTGGCCCAGGGACTCGGCAGGCCAGAGCCGGGCCAGGAGGAGCAGCCGGGGGTGCCGGGGTTCCCTCACTGCGGCAGGCGGCAGGTGCAGGGCCTCGCCGCTCAGCCCAGAAGGCAGCTCCCTGGGGCTTCGCCTGTGCCCGCTGGAGTGATGCTGGGGGCCGAGCGTTCGTGACGCTCCTCTCGAAGCTCACATGAACCCAAAGCGGTGGCCATGCGTGTTTTATTCATAGGACTAAACACTGAATAAGTGGCATAATTTTATTTTTTAAATTTTTAATTTGTATTAGCATGTCTGCAGTACATACTTACTACATTCCTCGTGTGTTCGTGCAAGTACATAGAGCATCTTACTCCCTCTTCTCATCCCGTTTCTCTCCCTTCCTCTCCTCTCCCTCCATCTCTTGATCTCCTCTCCACTCGAGAAAGATCTATTACCCTACTTGCTATTATCTTTTCTTTTTCTTCTCATCCCGTTTCTCTCCCTTCCTCTCCTCTCCCTCCATCTCTTGATCTCCTCTCCACTCGAGAAAGATCTATTACCCTACTTGCTATTATCTTTTCTTTTCCTCTTTATTTATTTTTTAGGTTTCTCATATAAGAGAAACAGTGTGATATTTAAACTTGTGTGTCAGATTCATTTCGTTTAACATTATAGTCTCAAGGTCCATCTGTTTTCCTACAAATGACTCAAGTTTATCTTTCTTTGTAGCAGAGTAGTAGTCCGTGGTGCATAAATACCACACCCGTCATCCCAGCACTCTGGGAGGCTGAGGCAGGTGGATCAGAAGTCTGAGCCCAGCCTGGGCACTTAGGAAGACTCTAAAAGTTTTAAAAAGGCTGAGGATGCAGCTTAGCATGAATCCCCTCGATTCAACCTCTAGTACAAAAAATAAATCCATTTTCACCAAGGAATGCAGGCAACCTCTAGAGGCTGGAAAATGAAACAGATTCTCTCAGCAGGAGCCCCTGCTGGTACCTGCATTTTAGTCCTGCACGCTTCGGTTAAACAGCAGCTCGTTGGTACTGCACGATGCTGTGCCATGTGGAGGGCACACTCACGGGGTGGATCAGCCGAGACTTGTTCTCTTGCTGTCGCGAGTCAGGGCACAAGAGTGGCTGGCTCCGCTGTCTCAGACTGAAGGCTCCGGCCAGCGTGACTGCCTGTGAGGCTTGGTGGTCATGAAGTCCCCTGAAGCCACTCGCACAGCTGGCCGGCCCGGGGCTTCCACACGCCGCTCCAGCACGGGGAAACCGCGTGACTCTGGCTGTTTCATCTCCCTCACTGTCTGTGAGCACGCATGTGGCAAGGTGACCGCCCTTCCCCTCCTCTGTGCACAGGGGACAGGACCTGGGCTGGGGAGCTTCGGCTGTGCCTGCAGCCCGCTCCGCCGACCCAGGAGGACACACCCTTGACCGCAGGATAGTGATCATCAGTCAGTCACAAGTACCTCTGTCACGGGTGTGACGAGGACCAGGAGGGGAGCCCGGACAGCAGGGGGACCCGTCTACCCAGGGTGAGGCAGGCCCAGAGAGCCCTGCACCAGGTGGACGCCCGCTTGCCACAGGCGGGGACAGGACTGACTCAGCCTGAGCAGCAGGTTTGGGGAAGTCCCAGGAGTGAGTCCACATGTCTTCTCAGACTTTAACTGTGGTGTCACACTGGAGAAACCCAGTTACCTGGTCCTCCTGTTAACCGAGTCCAGCGGCAGCTCTGTGGGGGATGACAGACAGGCTGGGCATGTCGGGGCAGGGCTCATCCGTGACCAGGCGTGTCCACCCAACAGTTTTAAGGGGCTTCAGGTGCGGGGCCCCTCATGTTGCTCAGGTCTGTGCTCAGTGCCCGACTTATGTCTGGCCCTTGAGTGGGGCAGCCCAGGACTGGAGAACACTTTCCCACTCCCAGAATCTCACCTCAACCTGGAAGTGCCCGAGCGGCCCAGGTCGGGCCCTGGGAGAGGCGTCCAGGCTCTGGGCTCCCTGCCTCACTCAGAATCCACTCAGTTAAGCCTCCTCACTGTGGACCAAGCCATGCAGGATGTCTGGTGTGGGTAGACATTGTTTCCCTCCTGGTCACCTGGGTCCCAGAGGCCCCTTGACCATTCCTGTGGGGAGCGGGGCAGTGCCTGCCTACAAGCCAGGGGCTCTCCCTCTGCCAGACAGGGTCTCCAGGGAAGCCCCACAGGGACTGTGGGCTGGGGCTGTGTTCCCCAGGAGGGGTGATGCTGTGGGAAGAGGCACTCAGGGCAGCCCGGGCTGGAGAATGGGTGTGGCCTCCTCGCTGACTTTCTCATAAAGTCAGGTTCCTCTCACCACCGACCTTGCCAGGGGTGAGAAATGCTAGTGTCTGTGACCCAAATGCCAAATTTAGATGGGTAACTCAGATGCTCTATAAAAACTAGATTTCTCAAAAAGGAATTTTAGGCTCATAGCAAAATTTCTCAGAAAGTACAGAATTTCCAAGTCGCCCCATATGCCCGTCTCCCCACTTCAACCTCCCAGCCACCCCAGCGCACCCTTACTGTGCTGGACCACCATGGACATGACTACCCCCTGGGTCCGTGGTTCACATCAGGGTTCACTCTAGGTGCTGTGCCCTCTGGGGTTTGTGCCATGTGTGGTGACGTGCGCCCACCACTTGGTATCAGATGGAGCCATTCCACGGCTCTAAAAGCTTCTGCACTCCACCTGCTTATCTCTCCCCAACCTCAACCCCTGGTGCTTCAGTCACTTTCTTGTCACTGGGACACAATAACCAACGCCTGATACTCCAAGGAGGAGAGGTTTACTGTGGCTCACAGTTTCAGTGGATTCCGTACATGGATGGCTGACTCCAAGGCACAAACCGCATGGCAGAAGAGAGTTCTTCACCCACTGATGGGCAGGAAGCAGAGAGGAGGAGGAGCCAGAAACAGGAACATCCCCTTCCAGGTCACTAAGCTGGTGACCCAGCTCTTCTGACAAGGCCCCACCTTCCAACACCACATTCAGCCATGAACGCATCAGTGATGAGTCCCCACGATCCAGTGACCTTCCAAACACAGGTGACTTCGCGGGACTTTCTGTGTCCAACCATAACACCTCACAGCCACTGACATTTCCACACTCTCCATAAGCTCTGTGTGTGTGTGTGCGGTGCTGGGGACTGAAGCTGGGGCTTTGTGTATGCTAGGCAAGCACCCTCCAACTGAGCTACAACCCCCACAGCCCTTACTTCTCCGTAACTTTTGCCTTTTGAGAAGGTCTGTTGTTGGGATCAGAGTGGATGTAGCCCTATCAGATTGGCATCTTTCACTGAGTAATATGCGTGGAAGTGTCCTCCAAAGCTTTCCATAGCTTGCTAGCATATTCTTTTTCAGCACGGAGTAATATTCCACTGACCAGCTGCACTAGTTGATCTACACACCTCCTGTAGGGCATCTTGGTTTGAATCCAGGTTTGTGAAATTGTGACTAGAACTGCTATAAGCATCCCTGTGCCTGTTTCAGGGCGGACATAAGTTGTCAGCGCTTCTGGGTAAATACCAACATGTGTGACTGCTGGACCACATACTGACAGTGCTTGTGTGACAGGAAACTGCCCGCTGCCTCCCGCCACAGCGTGTCAGCTCCCCGGGCGTGCGCCGTGGCCAGGGCTCTGCATTCGGGCCTCCTGCTGTGCCTCTGGCTGCCTTTGTAACCTTTGCAGGACCCTGAATTGGACACGATGATAACTTGGGCATTGTCCTGAGCTCCAGTGGTGTCTTTACCTGGGTTCAAGATCTCCTTTTCCATCTCACAGACTCATCAGATCCAGAAGGGTCCCAGCCCCGGAGGGCTGCGGAACTCTTCCAGTGGATGGGACTGGAGAAGTTACCAGGAAAGGAATCAGAATGTCAAATTCCATGAATGACAAACACTTAGGAATCTAGACACCAAAATCACACCAAGGTAGCCCCATCAGCCCTCCGCGTCTGCCCACAGCTGGCCCCAGAGGGGAAGATTACAAGTGCCCTCCTTGGCTCAGGGAAAGATGCCCTCCTGGGTCCGGTCAGTGGCCCACACTCAGCCCTGGAAGAGCATGCAGATGGCAAGTGCGCTCCATCGAGCTCTGCGGCTCCAGCCTGGGCAGGGAGTTCTGCACCTGGGAAGGGCCACCTTCCTTCCATCGCCTCTGCTCCCTGAGCTATGAGCGCCCCACAGCAAGGACCCAGCTGGGACTCGGCTCAAGGGAGGGACAGCCTCCAGGCACCCCAGCTGCCAGCCTTGGGTCCCCTCCTGCCGATTCACACCTTGCTGTGGGACACGGGAAGCAGAGTCTGTCAGCCCCATGCCACCCGGGCCAGCTGCAAACACGGGTGGGCAGGGCGTGTGATCACAGACTCAGGCGTGGCAGCCGTGGTTTTCTCATTGAATGTTTCACAGGAAGATCACCCACCAGGCTGGGGCCTCCCTCCCTGATTGAGGAGGAGCCAGCTGTCCTCCCCAGACATTCTTGTCTGTCCGTGTCCCCAACCTGAACGTCCTCTCTGATCTGAGCACCAAAGGTTAGCTGGCAGCGCTGAGCTGGGCTGTGGAGAGGGAGTCTGCATGCCGACTTGAAGGTGGACATAAAGACACTGCAATGCGCACTGCACCTCAGACAGAGTGGGGAACCCCGCCGCCCAGACCTGACCAGTGACTCGTCGGATTCGTGCTCTGGTCACCAGGACTGGGGTGCCCTAGAGGGCTTGATATGGCCAGTGGAGCTCATCGTGAAATGAGGAAGACACACATCAAGCCTTTCCAAAAGCCGCACTGCCACAGTTGTGCTAGATTCTTTAAAACGAGTCTGCTTTACCTGGGCATGATGTCACACACATGTAATCCCAGCACTCTGGGAGGCTGAGGCTGGAAGATTACGAATTCAAGTCCAGACTGAGCTACTCAGCAACTTAGCAAGACTCTGTCTCAAAATAAAATAAATTTTTTTTCAAAAGAATCGGAGATGTAGTTTGGTGCGAAGGCCCTGGGTTCAATTCCTAGTACCACAAAAACAAAACAAAAAACAAAAAGCCAGCCTAAAATATCAGCAGTTTCGCCATTTTTCACCCGACTAGGGCCTCCAGATGGGCCCTCCCAGATGCCAGGGTTGGCGACTCGGGTACCCAGATGTCCCCAGCTCTGGCCCTAACTTGCCCTGGAACCTTGGCTGACTCTGTGGCCATCGAGGGGAAGAAGAAAGAAAGAGAAAATGAAAATTAAACTTTCTTTTATATCTTTAGACCCCTGAAGTTCCCTATCAGTGCTGCTCTCGTTTGCCCACGGTGAGAATCTTCTCAGAGCCACAGCCAGGCGTGGGGAGGCCAGGAGTACAGGCCCAGGCCCAGTGACCCAGGAGACCCCTGGAGGGAGACCGCAGGCCTCGTGTGCTGTGGGCCGCAGCTGCTGACCCCTGCGGAGAGGGAGCTGGCCTCAAGGCAGACATCAGGGAGGCCACGTGAAGTTAGGAGCAGCACAGTCCCGGGGCGGCAGGGGGAGGCGGGGGAGAGGGCAGGCAGCGCCAGGAAGCCCAGGACAGGAGGCAGCTTCACCCGCTCTAGGAACTTGAGTCGATTCCAAACAGAGAGTAACGGCTGAGTGGGGCTGTGCCAGGAGAGCTAAGATCCACGATGTCGTCTTTAAGAAAGTGGGGCAGGTGTTAAGAGTGAGCATGGTGTAACATTTTTTGTCTAAATATATCTGTGTGTCCACTTAGGGTTTCATGGAGGTATTTCCTTTGTTAGTCCCATTTCCCAGATCGCCAAGGCTCTGGGTTATGGAATTTGATTAGCACTGTGCACGCAGGAAGGCGTGGACCTGGATTTCACCCCGGCAGATGCTGCCCTTGCCCATCGCTGCTGTATCATTATCTTTATTACCGAAAAGTTCAGGTCTAGACAAACCAGAGAGGAAGCACTCTCCTCCTCGGAGAGAGACTAGTGCCCAGACTAGGACGCAGGTATAGATCCGAATAGATGGCGAGATTTACATCAGAGAGGGCGGCTCAAACAAAATGCCCCCGGAAGTTTGGTTCCCAGAAGTATCCCTCTCGGTTATTTCAGACTAAAATTCTCACTGTATAAAAAGAAAAACAGAAAAGGATGAACAAAAAACAAAGAACATCTGTCTGTGAGCCTTAGTGCTCCTCTGTGGCTGGGAGAAGACAAAGTTCCAAGTGGGGGGCAGAGGGGCGCCCTGGACAGGGCACAGGCAGCAGGTGGCAACCGGAAGCCGCGCAGAAGCGGATGGAGAATTTCAGCCAAGAGCCAGAAGGCACCGAGTCACAGCCGTGCTAGAAGTGAAACTGCGCCTGTGGAATTACCTCAACGGCAACTGAAACAGGCCGACCACAGCACATGGCCTCAGGAGAGAGTGAGGCGGTGACAGGCATGGGGGACACGTGAGACCGTCGTGTGTGCGTGTGCGTGTGTGTGTGCGTGAGCGCGTGTGCACGCCTGAGTGCGTGCCACGTGTGGTATGCAAATGAGAAGAGAGGAGAATGAGGCAGAAGCAATCTTTGAAGAGTTCATGGCCAGCATTTCCTAAAAGCAAGAAGAGATGTCAAGCCACCGATTGGATGCTGATCAGCAGCTTAAATCTAACCCTTTTAAAGGTGCCAGAGAGACAGAGGAAGGGGACAGAGGGGAGGAGAAGGGTATGAAAAAAGAACTGAGACATGTCGCATCCATGTGCCAACTCCCCACGGTGAATGTAATCATTAGTACTACAACCATGTACTAATAAAAATAAAATTTCTATTTTGAGAAAAAAAATTAACTTGTTTATAACTGAGCGTCAAGTGACCCCAAGTCCTCTGTGGCTTCCCAGTGTCAGCTGGAGAGAATCTCAGTCTTCTAGTTTTTCAGGCAAACACAAAATCAGTGCCATTCTCGACCCCTCCCTTCCCTTCACACGCCAGCTAATCATGTGGGCTTCGCCTCAGGATCCCCAGTGTCCTGGCCCACCTCATGTCTCTGCTCCCCCTTGTCCCACAGCTCCCCAGCATCCTCAGCGCCCTCCTTCTCCTCCTCCTCCTCTTTCTTCCACAGGTGGAGACCTCCTGTCAGGATCACAGGAAGTCCCCTGAACTGGGCCAGGCTGGGCAGGGGCAGCACAGCGATGGACGCGCCCACACTGCTGCCAGCCGCTGCGGAGCCCGGGCAGATCCAGAAGGGAGAAGGCGACTCACCATCCTCAGTCCCGCCTTTCTTGGAGATCAGTCCCTTGAGAGCAGAACTTGGTCAGAAGCAGACAGGAACCCACAGGAGGCTACACCACAGACAACTGGAAACATGATCAGGCGATGGGAGAAGGCCAGCCAAGCGCTCACTGGATTTCCTGGGAAATCTCGTGACTCCTGTGAAACTAGGATGAAACTGTACTGTGGAGCCGGGCTTGGGGGTGCACACCTGTGATCCCAGCACTCTGGGAGGCTGAGGCAGGAGGAGTGAGCACGGGCAATTTAGCGACTGAGCAAGACCTTGTCTCAAAATAGAAAATAAGAAAGGGCTGGGGACATAGCTCAGCGTGAAGACCCTGGGTTCAATCTCAGGAACACCCCCAGGCCCCAAAAATAAAACCAAATGCAGGACTGTGGCTTCGGGAAGAGCCTGCTCTGGAGGAGAACGCATCCTCAGAGGAAAGGGCCCTGGCCAGCGGCCAGAGCAGGCGCCGAGAGAAGCAGGACAAGGCCAAGCCCGGCTGAGCAGGGCACCCACGCCAAGGCACAGAGCTGCTCACAGAAGGCCCAGCCGGTCTCCTGTGGACGTGAGTTACTGTCCCTACTGCCTGCCCCCAGCGTGGTCAGGGTGAGCACAGTGCCGGGCGCCACACAGGTCATAGACAACTATCTTAGTTTGATTTGCTAGAGCCAATAGTTTTAAGAGAGCAGATTTAATAGGGGACATTTACAATATTCACCCAGAAGCCAAATGCAGAAGGTGCCGAATGTCCATCTAGGCACTTGAGACCCAAAAGATCCAATTGAGGGTTGGGAGCCCACAGCACTGTCCCACGTACGTCCATGTCTGCACATGATGGCTGGAGCCAGGATACGATGCTCGCAGCAGAGATGACAACCAGAGCTCCTCCGAAGCAACAGCAGCCATCCTCGACGATAGCAAGGCTCCGAGCTCCTTCCTCGACGAGGACAGCCGAGCCCCCTCCGGAAGAACCAGCCGCAGCAGAGCTTCTCCTGGGGAACAGCCCGCCAACTAGCTACGGCTCCCACTCTGCCTTATGTTGCATCAGCAACAACCCTCAGGTGGATCTCGTACGCCCAGCATCACACCAACTCAGTCCAGCTGGGCGTTCTGGCTCAAGTTGACCACATTAGGTCCACCACAACAACCAAGTGTACTGTATATTTAGAAAAAACTAGAATAAAGGGTGTCCAAGGTTTTCACCACATAGAAAAGTCCATTGTTTGAGGAGATAGATACGGTTGTGCAGATCCAAACGTTGTGGAATGACTTCACGTACTGAAACATCGCACGATACCCTGTCAGTGTGTACAATTTTTATGGATCATTTAAGATTTTTTCTTCAGTGAGGGTCAAGGTCAGGCTGGCCTTGAACTCACTATGCAGCCCAGGTTGGCCTCAAATTCTTGACCATCCTCCTGCTTCAGCCTCCCAAGTGCTGGCATTACAGGCGTGCACCACCGGGCCCAGTCTTCAGTTAAGATTTTTAAGAAATTAAAAATGAAACTTAGAGAAAACTAGCTCAAAAACGCATCACTAAAGAAAAAAAGTATCTGATTGATAGAGCTGTCGTGATTAATCAGTGAATTAATACCTGATACACAGTTGATGGAGTCTGGCTTGCACTGGAGAGTCCAATACTGTCTACTAATGTGACTGCAGCTGCTGTTAAAGTTAAGTGCACAAAACACCAGCAGAGAATCCATGTTCTTTTCAAGAGCATATGAAGCATTCACAAAATTGATCATTTATTAAAATCCATAATATTACAAAGATTTAATATTAAACAAACCACATCCTCTGCCTTCAAGAGTAACGTTAGAAATCAAAGCTTGAAAACCACACGTTTTAATTTTCATTTTTGTTAGTACTATACCTGTGTGCAGTGCATTATGATTACATTCCATTTACATAAAACAGCTTAATTTTTTTATTCCCTTCCCCTCCTGGCCCTCCTCCCTCCCTTCATCTCTTCAGAAAATTTCCACACGATTTACGAGTCACAGACTTTTTAAAAACAGAAGTTACAAAATATTTAGAGAAGAGCAGAGTGGTTCCTGTAGAAACTTGCTAAATGCAGATAATCATATTTAGAGGAAATGTGCATGGCTTTCAGGGTACTTTTTTATAAAATACGAAATTAGGGGAGTTTATTGCTGAGTGTGCAACTCGTGGAACTAGACGAAGGAAAAGAGGTGAAGGGGGAAGGAGAGTCCCGTTATGGTGACGTTTCGAGAAACTTCAGGAAAAGAAAGTGACGGACGCTTTCTGTGCAAGTGCCCCCAGCATGTCACCGTCCCGCGCCCCGCCGGAGCTGGGGACCCAGGCGCCACCTGGGACAGCCAGCTGTGCCCAGTGGCCACAGCCAGGACGGAGTCTCTGTCAAGCGAAGAGCTGGGACCTCGTGCGCGCTCACATTCGCTAAGCAGCCACTGGAGGGTCGAGAAAGCCCGGTGGCCGCCTCCCGCTGCTCCTGGCTCGGCCCTTCACGGCCCGTGTGTGGCGAGCCTCATGGGTGGCAGAGGCGGCACCAAGGTGCAGTCACCCACCGGGCTTCACCCTCTGCCCCCTCCTGGCTGCCAAGGAGGTACTTCTCCCTAAATTGAATTTTTTTTCACCTGACACATTCATTTTTTTTCATTCCTGAGTATTTATTGATCTTCTGCAGTGTACTAAATAAGCACTTTTAGAGACTCTACAAAAGATCGAGCGCTCCTGGCCTGATGATCTGCGTCCCTGAAGAGGGGGACACCAGCCGAGGACTCCTCCACAGCCCAGCTCTCCGCCCCCAGTTACCCAGCCGGCGGTGGAAAACTCCTGGGAAGTTCCAGAAATAAACAAATTATAAGCTTCAAGTTATGTGGCCAAGCTGTGTGATGAAACCTCACACCAGCCTGCTCTGTCTGGTACAGAGAGAGAGAGAGAGAGAGAGAGAGAGAGAGAGAGGAGGAGGAGGGGGAGGGAAAGAAGGGACAGAGGGAGGCAGGCGGGCAATATGCAGGACTTCCCAGTGTGTGGCTCTGACAGCTGTGCCCCACTGGCTGCCTCACCCGCCCTGTCACACGGGGCGCACACAGCACACGTGGCCTGGGGCTCTGCTGTGCCTGCCCGGCCTGCCCTGGGAAGATCCCTGAGCGGTGTCGTGACAAGGTGGGGCGAGCGGGGCCTGGAGAAGGATGTCCTGGGGACAGGCCGGTGCAGAGCTGTCTCCCCAGGGAGAGGGGTGGGGCAGAAGCTGGGGCCCAGACCAGGGGCCAGGCCACCACGGTTCCCTGAGCAATGAGAGAAGTGCAGATCGACTCCTAGAAAGCTGAGCTGCTTCTCACCAGACTCAGCCGCCCATGGGCTGCTTGTTATGTCATTTGTAGGAAGATGGACGAACTCGCAGCCATGACGCTTGCTGAAATGAGTTGGGCTTGGAAAATGAGATCTCATATAGCTTTTCTTCTAGGACAGACCTAAACATAAATAAATAAAAGAGTAAAATAAAGGAGAGACGGCAGAGAAAAAAGACAGACTTTTGAAGATGGGAAGGGCATCAGGTGGAGGAGGGAGGCTGTGGGGATAAAGGGATGAGACTGAGCAGTGTGTGCGAGAGTCTGTACCATTCCCCAAGTGGACGTAACTAGCACGTATTGCAGACATACACTACTATTAATTTTGTGAAACCCTCAGCCCCCCGAGGCCGTGGTCCCTCTCTCCCACTCCAGGCCTGCTTCTGGGTGACCCCTGGATACCTGTCCGAGAGTCTCTCCAAGCTCCGCCCACTCACGGACTGTGGCATGGTGACCCCAGAGTTGTGCAGTGCTTGACTGGCCCAGTCATACGTGGTGGTCCTGACGTCTCTGCTCTCACGTTCCACTGTCTTAACTGCTCTCTTCCCAACACACTGTAAGTTCTTCAAGGGTAAGCTAGGAGAGGAGTTCGACATCCCTGGCACGCAGAAGAGAGGCGGGAACACGGGAGGTCGCACTGTGCGGCTCTTGATAAACAACTACATTGCCCAGGCCACTACGATGGGTGTCTGTACAAGGCTGGGTCACTGTGACAGGGCTCTAGGATTTGGCAGAGTCGCTGGCATCCGAGAAGGCGTCGTGGCACAGTCCCAGGAAGCAGCTGGATAGTTACACCGAGTCCCTGGGTACTTACTAAGCAGTCACAGAATCCACAGTGAAATAGGAGGGTCCTAAATACTGTGTGAGGCAGTGTCTGGAGACACCTCTGACTGTCACCCCAGAGAAGAGCGGTGTCCTGGTACCCAGAGGGTCTCTCGCACAGGACAGACCACGCCCCAAACCAAGGACCACCCAGCCCCCTGTGTCGAGAGGGCCGAGGGCGAGACATCGTTTTCCTTAGCAGACTTTTTAAAGAGCAGTTTTATGGTTTGTAGCCAAATTAAGAGGACGGAATGAAGATTTTGTGTGCTCTGCCCCTATGCATTCGCAGCCTCCCCACTGACCAGTGTCCCCACTGGAGAGTGATTTGTCACAATCGATGAGTCCACAGTGATACGTCACAATCACACAGCCCGCAGTGCACACCAGGCAGTTACACGTTCTGCAGGTTTGGACACACGTGTCATGACGTGTGTCCGCCCTTCCTGTGCACTAGAGTTTATGTATTTATTCATCTACTGAGGGACATCAGGACTGATTCACGAAATCCTACTTAGAGGGATTCACAAGTTCCAAAGTTTCTGACATACCTTCCTTTGATCTCTCGCTCCTCACGTCCCTTTCCTCCACTTCCTCCACCTCTAGATCCGTGTTCAGTTGAAGACGCGAGATCGGCCTGACCAGCTGCCGGAGGCAGGAGTGTTGGTGCTGCACAAGCTCGCACGGAGCTCGGCCGGGCTGGGGGCTGGGGCGGGCCATGCACGTGGGCGTATACTGAGTGCTTTAGCCTCTTAGCCCTGAACTGGGGAACCACATGACAAGCCCATGCCAAACGCGACAGTGTAACAAGCCTGGGGATGTCCGAGGGACACTGCTGGACTCTGGCAACGGAGGAACTGTCATTGTGACGCTGTAACTTCAGCCTTTTAGACCTGACATAAGGTTGCTGAAACCCAGCGGCAGCCCAGCACCTCGCAATGCCTCTGTTAACGTTCCTGTCTGTGCTCCAGAGATCCCGCTCCTGGGAATGCAACTAAAGGAAAAGAGCTGGTGTGCACTCACATTCACTGCATCCCTGTTCACACCGCCAAGGCGTGGACCCACCCGAGTGTCTGTCCATCCAGAGACGAACAGATCAAGAAAGTGGTGCCCTACAGCCCACCCTCAGGAAAGAAGGGAAGCCCATCATCCACGCCGACACGGATGAGTCTGGAGGACGTCGCGTTGGGAGGAATAAACCAGGCACAGGAAGGCGTGCACCATGAGGCCTCACTCACCTGAGAGACCCAGAGACGCGGACGTCACGGGGGAGTGGAGAGTGGTGGCCAGGAGCTGGGAGCGGGGGACCGGTTGGTCAAAGGAGCCATCATTATGGTTATATGCAAATAGAGAGAGGCGGGAAGTACAGACATGGTTTCCTGGGGCCAGGGTCGAGGGAGAGTGGGCGAGAAACAGAACCAGCCTGCTGTGACTTTCCTCTTGGGTGATGAAGAGGTCCTAAACCAATCGTGGTGGCTGCACAGCGCTGTGAACATGCGAAAGACGTTGGTGGCGCACTTTAAATGGGTGAACTGTGTGATGTGCAAAGAGCATCTCAACACAGCTGCATAAGCCAGGCGCGGTGGTGGTGTCTGAGGTCCAGGCTACTTAGGCTGAGGCAGGAGGGTTGCGTCAGCCCAGGGGTCTAAGTGGCCAGCCAGGAAAATAGCAAGACCCTGTCCCCAAAAGAATCTATTTTTTAAAAAGGCAGCCATCAATTATTTAAATGCCGGGTTGGTTCTGGCAGAAAAGGAATCAGTTGCAAAAACATCAGCCACTCATGGAGTCCAGGGCAACTGGGGAATTGATCTCCAAGAAGGAACGGCAGTTGAAGAAGGGGAGGAGGGGAGAGCCAGATCCAGGCCAGAGGGGCAGCTGCTTGGGAAGGTCCGCTGGCCACTGGACGCGAGCATCGCTCTCGGCACCTCGGCCTCAACTTCCCCCAGAGAAGCGAGGCCAGATGCCTGGCAGAGCCCACAAGCTGAGCCATGCTGCCAGGAAGAGCGGACAGTTGGTATGCTGGCTCCCACACAAGGAGACAAAACCAGACTTCCACTGAGACTCAGATGAGTGGGAACTTCTCCCCAGATAGGAAAAGGGTTCACTTGTACAGAGCCAAAAATGGCAAACGTGCTCTGCCCCTGCGTACCAGCCAAGGTGATTCCTTAAATAAAACCCGCTGCCCACACACTTTCTGCCAGGGGCCTGGAGATTTTTTTGTGACTAAAAGAGACTGCTTAACCTGTGAGAGAAGGTTGTCTCAGGCTGAGCTTTCCTTCAATATTTCATTATGCAATTTTTTCAGACATGAAGAAGAGTTGGAGAAACCTCCAGCGGCTCTCTGAGTGCAGCAGGCTGCCTGGATTCCACCCTGACGCCTTCCTTGCTCTGCTGGCTTTGTCTCTGTCGCTGCCTCCCTCTCCCTGTCCACCGGCCCATTCTGTGTGCGGGCTGCATTTCCAAGTTGCAGACATTAGCATACTCCACCCTGAACACTTCAGCAACGTTTCCTAGGGCTTTTTTCTTTTTCTTTAAGATTTGCATCTCATGAAATGCACAGATCTGAAATATACCATTAGCTCTGCTTGACAATTGCGTAAAAGCCCCAGTCAAGGCAGAATATGGCTGTTGTCCCAGAAAAAGATCTCAGGTGTCGCTTCCTACTTAAATCCTGGTCCTTCTACCCCAGGACAGCCACTCTTCTGATTGTTTCAACCACAAATTGATTTTGACTCTTCTGGTACTTCATGCAAGTAGACTTCTCAGGGGAATGAGTCCTTCTGTCTGGCTCCTTGCACTCAGAGCACCGTGTCCCCCTGCACGTCAGTGGTGTGACCATCTGTCAGTCCCCCGTGTCTGATGGCACCTGGGCTGTTTGCCACCTGCGGCTCTTGAGGGCAGAGCAACCATGAACCCCCTAGTCCCAGTCCGTGTGTGAATGCTGCATTTCTCCTGGGTCTGCGCCCACAAGTGGAATTTCGACATCCTAAGAGGAGATTTTTATTTTCATTAGTGCCCGTGTGCAGCACACACTGATCACATCCCTTGTGGAGAGTTGGCACATGGACAGGGCACATCTCAGTTTTTTTTTTTTCATTCTCTCCTCTTTGCTCCCTCTATCTCTCAGTTTCCTTCCCATTTGAGAAAGATCTATCTCCCTATTTTCTATTATCTATTTTTAATTTTTCTCTGTATTTGTATTTTTGGTTTCTCATATAAGAGAAACCATGCAATATTTAAATTTGTGTGTCTGATTTATTTCACATAACATTATTGTCTCAAGGTGCACCCATTTTCCTACAAATGACTGAAGTTTGTCCTTCTCTGTGGCAGAGTAGTGCTCCAATGTGTGTAAATACCAGATTTTCCTTATCATTTATCCGTCAATGGACACATAGGCTGTTTCCAGGACTGAGCTACTGTAAAATATCCTGCAAATGGCCAATAAGTACATGAGGAAATGCTCAACATTGCTGTCCTTTAGAGAAATGCAAAGTAACACAACACTGAGATTCTGTCTCACCGCAGAAAGAAGGGCCATCTTCAAGAAATCCAGCAATAACAAATGCTGGTGGGGCTGCGGAGGAAAAGGAGCCCTTCTGCATTGCTGGTGGGAGTGCACACTGTACAACCACTGTGGGTTGTTTTTAAGGCAGACTTCCAACTCTTTGTGGTTCCAGGAGTTGAGGATTTGTTTCTGGGCCACACGTCCTGCTCTCAAATCCCAGCTCTGCTGACTGCTGGCTATGTGGCCCGGGCCGTGGGGCTCAGCTTCTCTGAGGCTCAGTCCCACGATGGCAACAACAGAGTCTCACGCACAGGCAGGCTGCGGACCCGCTGGCTGTCCAACATGCAGAGGGCGATTTTGTGTTCTTCCACCTCTGATTCCACAGGCAGCCACTGGGAGGCTCCTACTTCCAATCCTATAGGCTTACCTAGTAAATCCTTTGTATAAATATACATCATCGGTTCCTCTAGTGAAGCCTAACTGTCTTAGTTACTTTTATCATTGCTGGGACAAAATACCCAACACCTGCAAGTTGAAGATGGAAAAATCTACTTTAGCTCAGTTTGTAGGGATTTTAGTCCATAGTTGGCTGGCTCCTAGGCAGGATCACATGGCAGAGGGGAAATGGCAGGGGAGAAACAGTCCATGGTACGGCAGGCAGAAGGCAGCAAACCTGCAAGCAGCAGCAGCTAGCCTGCCTTTCCCTTTTATTTCATCCTGACTATAAGCCTTTTGTGTAGTACCACCCACACCCAGGGTGGATCTTCACATTATCCACCCCTAGAACTATGCTAATTCCAATCACCGGACTAATTTAGTACCACACACCCTTAATCCCAGCATCACATACCCTAGATCCAGCCAGCTCCAAAAATCTCACCTATAAGCACATGAGCTTTTGGAGGCCGTCTAGATACAAGCCATAGCACAAACACACTGTACCATGCAATATTGTCCAGCCTTAAAATAAAGTCTGACATGTGTTCCCACACAAACAAACCTCAAGGACATCAAGCAAAGTGAGATAACCCAGTCTCAAAAAGACAGATACCGTAGGACTTTGGGTGGATGGGGTCCCCAGAGTATTCACATTCATGGAGGCAGAAAGTGAAATGGTGGGTGCAAAGAGCTGGGGAGAGACGTGGGCATGGGAAGTTACTGAATGGATATGGTCATTCAGCTTTGAAAACAAAGTTCTGGAAGAGGAAGGTGGTAATGGCTGCACAGCAATGTGAATGGACTAATGGCTGTGAGCTGTGTACTTGGAAGTCGTTAGAGTGGTAAAGTTTATGTGGGTCAAGATCTGACTTCAAAGGGCTAACAGAAACTTTGAGGGTTTTACAGAAAGGGGGAACAAAGGCAAGAATTGGGGCTGCACAGCTGGCAGCGCAGGTCGCCCTGGTCAAGTCCTGGTGTGGCCCAATTGATCCATATCTCAGGACAGGCTCTGCCGGGTCCTGGGCAAGCCACCATCCCTGAGGAGCAGTCTGGTTCCCTGTGAGAGGACCACTCCTGCTCTAGGGGCAGCCCAGTTCCCATTGCATGGTGACCGCTCCCGCATGGGGCTGGCTTCATTGTGGGGTGGGCTCAAGGCTCTGCTCTTCCCGGGCTCTGCGGTGGTTGCACTTTAGGACAATCTGGAGACTTCTAGGCACCACTCCAGGGATCTGGAACTGGTGTTGTAAAAGCTGTCGATCACGTGTCCCTGCAAATCCTGAAAATCACTTCGGTTACTCTCACCTTGATGTGCTCCATCTTGAAGGTAAAGGGAGCAGGTCAGGTAAATTTTGGGCTAATGCACCTGTATTACCAGTTTTCAGACAGACACTAAGTGCAGGAGTCTGACTCCAGGTATCAAGGTAATAAAGGGGACAGAGGCAGAACGAGGGCAGAGATGCCAACCTTAGTTACCCACTGGGCGTCCACAGGCCCAGTCTTGGGTCCCTGTTCCACACCCTCGGAAGGTATTGAAGTGTTTGTGCACTTCCGGAGGTGACTCGCACACCACAAGGTTGCACAGCTAGCAAGAGGCAGGGCTGGGCCTGAGCCCAGGCGTCGGTCTGGCGCTGGGTCCCTCCTTGCATACTTTTCTCCACCAGGGGGCGCAGAAGGGTCCTGCTGCTGGGGCTTCCCAAGGCGGGCTCTGGCTTTGCCGCTTCTCTGTGCACCTCCGGAGCCAGGTCTCCCGTAACGTATGAATCGCATTGCTGTCCTGGGGAGTATGAAGTCCAGAGCAACAGAAAGAGTGAGGAGGGAAGACGACAGGGGCTGGCGTTGGACATCCTGGGTGCTCTTCCCTGCCTGTCCAGCACCACTAGGGGGTTTCAGGGCCTGCAAGTTAGGCTGCCTCTTTCCCAGTGGGGGAAAGCATTGCATGCCTGTTGTGCTATATATAAAACGGGTTCGTTTTTGTCTCACCTGCTGGAGCTAAAAGCATCCACAGCATCAGGGCCCACACGAGTCTCCTGCCAAGCTCCACTCACAGAGTCACCGCCGTGCTGATAGCCTCTTATTGCCCTCCAGTGGCTTCTGTGCCTGGAAATAGCTCCAAACTCCTGCCCAGGCCTCAAGGTCCTTAGCAGCCCTCCCCTGCTCACTCGGGCCACACACATGCACACCTGCTGTCGCCTCTCTGTCCCTGTAATCTGGGCTATCCCTGCTGCAAGGTCTTTGACTTGCTGGTACTTTGCCTGATACTCTCCAGCCCCGGCTTCTCTTCCTTCAGGTACCATCGTCCATCACATCCCCAGAAACTCCTCCCCTGGGCACGCCAGATAACGCGGGTCTCTGGCCATGTTTCCTCAGAGCGCCTCATCTGGTCCGCGTGGCCCTTTCCAGTGTGTGATCAGACAAATGGTGCCGCGTGCTGGGGCCCTCAACCACCAAAAGAAAGAGAATCAATCAGTCAATCAATGAATCAAGGGAAAAGCAAGGTGAGTCATGAAAGGCACACGTCCGCCCTCTGTTATTCCTCCCCCCAAAATGTGTGATCTCAGTCTCGTCACGAGAAATATGAAAAATCAACTGACGACGGTTCTGTGAAAGGCCCACCCTGTGTTTTCAGAAGTGTTGAGGTCACGAAAGACAAGAAAAATAGAGCAAATGTCCCAGCCCAGAGGAGACGTAGGAGTCACGTCCACTCGGCACCTGCGGGATCCTGGACTGGAGAAACAACAAGAGTGGAAAAATTAGAGAATTCAAACACAGTTCGTGCCAATGTTGGTTTCTTAGTTTGAGCCAGCATTGCCTGGTTGTGTAGGATGCCAGTCACGGGAAAGCTGGGAACTCTCCATGCTCTCTTTGAAACTCTTGTGTGATTTTAAAATTACTTTAAAAAGGCTAAAATAAAAAGCCAAAAGTACAAACAGAAATCAAGTACCAGCGATTCCACTTCTGGGCGTGACCTGTAATGGGTGAAGGCAGGGTCTCAGAGAGCTGTTTGACACCCACATTCATAGCAGCACTGTTCACGACAGTCAAACAGTGGATGCAAATGCCCACTAATAAACGGAGGCAAACCAAATGTAGTCTACCCATGCAGTGGAATATTACTGAGCCATCAAAAGGAGGGGAATTCTGGTGTATGATACATGTATGAACCTTGAGGACACAGTGCCAAGCGAAATAGGCCAGCTGCAAAAGAGCAAATATTGCACAATTCCACTTATATGAGATATGGAGAGTAGGTGAATTTGTAGAGACATAAAGTGGAACAGTGGTTGCCGGGAAGAGGAATGGAGAATTGTTATTTAACAGGTACAGAATTTCAGCTTTACAAAATAATGAGTTCTGGAAACGGCCTTCTCGCTGGTGCACCTCAGTGTGGATCTGGATCTGCTTGATGTCATAGAACTGTACACTTAAAATGGTAAAAACGGTCAGTGTGTAAGTATTTTGCCACAGTTTAAAAATTTAAAGATAAAGTTTGAAATAAGCAAACAGGCAAAACCCCAAAACCCCACCCTCGCCAGGGAAGTTGGCGCAGAGGCTGGCGCTGCTCCTGAGTGGGGCGCAGAGTCCACCCACAGCAGCGTGCTCAGGCGCAGGGCCAGTCGAAGCTAGGCCCCGGTGTCCCCCACTCTGCAGAGAGGCTCCCCCAGCCCGCAGAACCCATCTCGGTGCCGCCCAAGGGGCATGTGCACCACCGCGGGGGCCAGAGGGCACGTTCCGAGAGTCCAGCTTCCCGGGCTGGATGCACCCTCTCTTGCAGAACTCTTCGCTGAATGTCAGTGCCCCGCCCCAAATGCACATCTTTAGTCTCTTTTTTTTTATTAGTGTGTTTTTAATACGTAATCACCCCGTTCATTGTGGGGAATGGATTCCATACCACCTCTTGGTTATTTTGGCACCCCTTCCCCTCCCTGCCCTCCCATTCCACATTCCCTGATCCCTTTCTCAATTCCACAAGGTCTACCTCCCTGCTTCCTATCACATACCTTTTATTTTGCTCTTTAAATTATTTATAAATTGAGTTTCCCATATAAGACAAACCGTGTGACATTTTAGCTTGAGTGTCTGATTTATTTCATGTAATATTATAGTCTCAGGTGCACTCATTTTCCTACAAATGACTCAAGTTTATTCTTCTTTATGGCAGTGTAGTACTCCATCGTGTATAAATACCATTTTTTTATCTATTCATCTATTGATGGACGCATAGGCCACTTCCAAGGTTTAGCTATTGTGAACTGTGCTGCTATTATCATGAGTGTGCACGAATCACTGAAATATGATGTCTTTAACCCCTTTGGGAAAATACCTAGAAAGGAAGAACCTCCAGGGTCCAGTAGAATTTCTAGTCTTAGTTTTCAGAGGGATCCTTTGAAGCCCTAACCCTGAATAAGATGAACTCAGAGACAGTCTCTGGGAGGTGATGGGGTTTAGCTGAAGTCATAAGTGTGGGGCCTCCACAGTGGCACTGGAGTCTCACGAGAGGGAGACACCCCAGAACCCCCCGCCACCTTCACCACAGAAGGACGCGGCCTGGAAAGGCCTTCGGGACACATTCTGGACTACCTCCCACCTCACTTCCCATGTCCACCTCCCATGTCCATGTCCCGAGGCCCATCCCCCGGAAGCCAGACACAAGGAGGCGCTCTGCTGGGGCCTCACGGTGCGCCCAGGGCTGGGTGGCGATGCACAGAGGGTGGGCTTAGCCGGGCAAGCGAAGAACAGGCAGCCTGGAACCTCTCACACCCCGGCAGGAAGAGGGTGTCCAGGGTTCTTAGAGCAGGTTTCTCGGCTGAGCACTCTGGGGACCCATGAGGAGGATCGCCAAGGAGCAGCCCGGCCCCCACCACTGGGTGTCAGCACTCACTCCACCCACACTGTGATGAAAATGTCCCCAGATACTGGCCGACTGCTCCTCTCCAGAACCCTCACTGTGCTCAATTCTTACTGCTGCTGTAGCGAATCACTGCAAACCACGGCTTCGAGCTACGCCCTCCGCTGACCAGCTGGGCAGAGCCCACACCTCACACCTCTGCTACTCTGTCTACCCGCCCAGTCGCTCAGGGCAGGTACCAGGCAGCCAGGGCAGCCCTATGCCCAGGGCCACTGGAGTTACCCAAGGTGCCGGCCCCAAACCGCTTACCCTGTGACCCCCACAGTCCCTCCTGCAAAGCACAACAAAGCCTCCAGCCTGCCTTTCCTGGGCCCTCCTCCTCCCGTGCCTGCGTGCCGGATGCTTCCCTGTCACTTGACCAGAGAACCGTCTTTCCCACAGCACCATCTTCTAGTCATACCTGTATTTTAAAACGCCTTGTGTCTCAGCATGGCGTGCTGAGGATCACAGTGCTCCAGGACGTGTGTCCCTGCAGTCTGGGGATGCGGGGATGTCAAGGTGAGCACCAGGCCATGCTGCCCTCCCTGGCACAGGGAGCACACAGCAGCGGCGTCTGTGCCTGACACAGAGGAAGCTGCTGGGAGCTGAGGACAGCCCAGAGGGCCGCCTGGGGGGACAGAGGCCCAAGGCTGGCCACAGAACAGGGAGCAGAGGTGACACCAGGACAAGAGAGACAGCGCTGCCCCAGGAACGGCAAGTGCTGCGTGGGAGATTCTCGGGGAGCTGTACAGCTCCCGCCAGTCAGAGGCTTAACAACTCAGGTGCTCCTGCCCAGGAGACACGCCATGGGCCTTCCAGACGCTCCCAGGATGGCAGATGGTCCTGGCCGGGCCTGAAGTGTCACTCATCTCTGCAATCTTGCCACCCCCGTGTCGTCAGGAGGTTGTAGAGCAGGGCGTGCACGTGGTGCCTGGCTCAGGGTGCTTCCCAGAGAGAAAGAAGCCAGGGCCCGAGTCCAGGACGGCCCTAAACATGCTGTGCTGGGCTCCTGGGGACACTGACATTCCTCAGGACATC
Organism: Hystrix cristata; assembly: GCA_004026905.1. Taxonomy (NCBI): domain Eukaryota; kingdom Metazoa; phylum Chordata; class Mammalia; order Rodentia; family Hystricidae; genus Hystrix; species Hystrix cristata. Next base: position 55,455 of record PVJO010004784.1, read on the forward strand.
AGCCTGGGACAAAGGTATTGTGCACCCCCAACACCCCAGCCCCTTCCTCTAAATGATGGTAGTCACAGGTTTCTCCCTGCACTCTCTGCCCTCCTGCAGATAAAATTTACAGCCAGGGCATTGGGAACCCATCACCCTGAGCCAGCACCCGCCTTCCCTGACCCATGCGCAGGGGCCCAAGGGAGCCAGATCCCTGAGTGGCTCCTTCAACACATTCCCCAGACCAGTGTGTTCAGGCTGCCACACCAAAGATGGCACACTGAGTGGCCTGAATGACAGAAATGCATTTCCCCGCAGGTCTGGAGGCCAAAGGGATGAAGCGGAGGTGCAGGCAAGGTCCCCCTCTTCTGGCCCTGTCCCCTTGGTTTGACCACTGTGTCATCCCACTGCACACATTTGTTTCTCATCTCCTCTTTTTTATTTAAGTTTTGCTTTGAATAGTACATGTGTGCATAGCGTAATGATCACATTCCTCATGGAGAGTTGGTACAGGTATCTAACACATTTTAATTCTTCTTACCTCCCCTCCCCTCTGTCCCTCCATCCATCTCTCAGTCCCTCTCCACTGGGAAACATCCATCTTCCTGTTCCTATTCTCCATCTTGTACTGTGCCCTAGGCCCAGCCTCCAGACCTCATTGGACCTTGATAACCTCTTTAAACACCCTCTCTCCAAATACAGTCAAGGTGAGGTGCAAGGGGTGGGGGATTTGGGGTGACACCCTTCAGCCACAGCACCCTTTAGCTTGGTGTGTGTAACCACTGTGAGTGACGCACCCAGCTTGCCGACCCACAGTGTGTTCCTGGTGGTCCCTGGCTGAAGGATGTCGAACCAGCCAGGGTTTGATGGTAACTCAGAAAAAAGCAGGGATTCTTGGAGGATGGAGCCAAGATGGAAGGGGCTTCCCAATAGCTCCCAAAGACAGAGACACCAGCTCCCTGTCTGTCATGATGTGGGGCAGCGGCAGCCAGGAGGGACCAGCAGCAGGTGGTGTGTCTCCGTCCCCCTCCACTTCCTCACAGCTGGACCAGGAGAGAAGAGGGGAGAGGGCAAGACGAGGAGACAAGCGCCATCGCCCTCCGCTCCTCGGCCCAGGGCCCACCAGTTACGAAGGTGCCTCTGAGCTGGACAGAGCTGGGTGGGCGCTCTGATAACAAGTCGGGCTGGACTGTTGACCCCACAGGTTGTAGCAGCCAGAAAGCCCCAGGATGGTGGGAAAACCTGGAACTCAGGATCTGGGTACAGCCAGGGATGGAAAGGGGCTCAGAAGGGCCAAGTGGCAGAGAGGGTGGCAAAGGACAGAGCTGTTCCTGATTACACTGAGGTGCTCAATCTTCATTTTTGTAAACTCTATTTTTTTTAATTTAGATTGCTTTAAAAAAGTAATTGTAGAATAATTTTAATTGTAGAATAATTTTAGATTGACAGAAAAGTCTCAAAGACAATGGAACCATCTCCCGTAGCCCTTCACTCCTACCCCGTTAACATCTCACAGTGCTGTGACACACAACACTGTCACACCGCTATTGCCTGCAGTCCACGTTCATCCAGAGTCCCTTTGCCTTGACTTATTGTCCTTTTATCCTCCAAGACCGTGGGCTGCTCCTGGCTGTCACAGCTCCTCAGATTTTCTTTGTTTTGATGACCTTGGTGGCGTTGAGGATGGGACAGGCGCTTTGCCAAATGTCCCTCCTCCGCCAGGATGTGTCCAGCACTCTCACGATGAGCTGGGGGCTGTTGTTTTAGGGGAGAAGGCCACAGAGGTCCGCACCCTCCCACCACATCAAGGCGTAACAGGTAGCAGGTAGGCAAGGCGGCGGGCATCGGGTTTCTCCAGGCTGCTCTTTTCCCCTTTCTAGGCTGTGCGCTCTGTCGCCTGTGCCCAGCTGTCCGGGAGTGGGGGCGCTCCCCTCGAGGGCAGGCTGCTACAGAAATCTGTTTGAGATTCTCCCACATGAGAGATTTGTCTGCCTTCTCTGACACACTTAGTACCTTTCTCATTCATTTATGTAATTATGGACTCATTTTGTATTTGAGTTATCGTCCAATACTACTTCGCTTATATTGCTGCTCAAATGACAACCCGCCCCTTTTCCCTCTACATTTTATTATGAAAATTTGAACCATACCAAAAAGAAAAAAATAGAAAAGATGCAACAGTGAGCACCTAGATGCCTGGAGTCTACCACTAATATTTTTATTTATTTGCCTTATTACATATTTAGCCCTCCATTGATCTATTCTATTTTCTTCCTTTCATTTTTCTAAATTCATTTCCAAAGAAATTATGGTGCTGCTACACTTCCCCTCAGTATTAAGCAGGCATTTCATTAACATTTTTAGGTAAAACTGGCTTATAGCAAGATGCTCAGATCTTGAGTGCAGGCCCCTGTGTATCCCAAGTCCTTCTCAGGAGGCAGAACCGAGAGTTCCTCACCTCTTCTCAGCAGCCGGCCCACCCCACAGAGGTGACTGGCGCGCTGATCACTTTTGCCACCACAGATCCGCTGTGTCCCCAGGGCACCCCCACCCACACTCTCCTCACACCTTCCCTCGGGTCTGGCTTCTGAGCACAGGGACTCTGAGGCCCGTCTGTGCTGCTACACACACCGTCAGATTGCCCCTTTCACTGCTTGGTAGCGTCCGGCTATGTGGACACGTCACAGACCTGTGCACTGGCCCCGATGGACACGCAGGCTGTGTCCAGCCCGGGGCTATTGTGAACAAAGCCACTATGGTTGTTCTGGAGCAGACCTTGGCCTGGATGTACATGTTTGTTTTTCCTGAGTAAACATCTGAGAGTAGAACTGTCAGAGCCTCAGGCAGGTGTAGGGTTAGATTTAGAGCAAACTGCCTTTTTCTAAAGCGTTTTTACCACTTCACCCTCACCGATAATGTACAAGCACTCTAGGGCTCACTCTTTTAGTCTCTGTGTTCAGACCTTTCACAACTGTGTGGGTGTCTCATTGTGGATGAACCCAACTGTATCTCTCAAGGTCTTTCAAAGAAACAGGACTAATATGGTGGATGGATGGACAGATGATGGACGGATGGGTGGACGGATGGACAGATCGATGGACGGACAGATGGATGGATGGCCAGGTTGGATGAATGGGTGGATAGCTAGCTAGCTTCCTAGATAGAGGGATACATACATACATGCATACATACATACATTCACAGACAGACGGCCAGCCAGGCAGGCAGGCAGGCAGGCAAACAGGTAGATAAATTGGGAAGAATTATTATGAGAATTGGCTCACTCAATTACAGAGGCCAAGAAGTTCCACCACATGCTGACTTCAAGCTGGAAACCCAGGGAAGCCGGTGGTGCCGTTCAGTCCACACCCAGAGGCCTGAGAACCGGGAGCTGCTGTGTCCTGTGGCAGAAGATAGATGTCTCAGGTCGAGCAGAGCGTGCACTCACCCTCCCCTGCTTTTTCACTCTATCTGGGCCCTCAGCAGGTGGCGTGATGCCCACCCACACGGGAGAGGACCATCTTCACTCAGTTTACTGATTCTAATCTAATCTCTTCTGGAAATGTTTGGGAAGACACCACCGGAAACAATGTTTCACCAGCTACCTGGACATCCCTTAAGACAGAAGTTAATATACAGTTAGCGGTGACACCAGCCCAGTTAGTAAACGGGGTATATCCACATGTGTGCTCATTGACTGTCCCTCTCTGTCACCAGACCTAAGCTCCATTAGAACGTACCTCTGATTCTGTTTTGTTCATCTCTGAGTCCAAAGGCCGAGAACTGTTGCCAACAATTGATGTCTTTATGAACGACCAATAAAGACACGAGTGAATGGCTAGATGAATGAATGAATGGATTTTTTTCTTTTTTTAATTCATAGGTCCTGGGGCTTACTTAATGCAGAGTCTGATTGCTATCAGACGCTCAACAAACACTTCCATAAATGAATGAATGAGTGAATGAATGAATTAATGGCATGTGGAGATTCTGTTTGCTTTAATTCACTGTCTCTTACTTTCGGCCAGTAGACAGGAGAAACTGCTCGGGGCTTGCTTAACACAGACCCAGACAACTTTTAGGTATTCAGTAAAAACTTAATAAAAGAGGGAGAAGGGAGAGAAAGAAGGAGGAGGGGGAGAAGGAAAAAAAGGAGGGAGAGCAAGAAGGGCTGTGAGGACAGCTGGACACCTGCGACTAGGGGGCTTCATCTACCAGCCCCTCCTGGTCATTTTCCTGTTTACACCTGAGTCCCGGCTGACAGCGGCAACCTCCGATGCCTCAACTTTGCGAAGGTATGAAAGCTTCCCACGCAACCACTCTGCTGCCGGTTTTCGGTAAAGTCTTGATAAACTACAGGAGATGCCTAACGCTGCACTGCGGCACAGGCTGCGGGCTGAAGGCATGTTCAGCGTGTCCGAGGCGGCCAGGCCTCCCGCACCATCCTGCATGTCTAGGTGTGTTTGTTAAGTGCATTTTCAATTTACAACGTTTTCTGCACACAGTGAGTTTATCAGGATTTAACCCCATTGTATAGAGCCTATCTGTGCTTGCTGATTTGTTCACTTTATTCTCTTCTGTCTGGTGCATATGTCACTGCAGTAATACAGTCAGTGTCGACGGCGGTGGTCGTAGGTAGCTGATCCGTGGTAAGCCGCACACTCAGCCTCCACACCTGGAGGAGCAGGCCAGGCCCGAGCTCTCGACTGTGCCCGTCATGCACGCGTGAAAGTCCGTCCTCCAACTCGGTCTCTGCCCCAGCGCCCCGAGTGCAGGGAGACGCCTCCCGAGCCCCTTGTGTAGGTGGCAGCCACTGCCCACAATGCTCGCGGAGCCTGCTATTGTTTCTTCTGCTGAATGTACGGACTGCACTTACTGTTTGCTTATTCTCCACCTTTCCCGCTCCAGGAACGTCGGCTGCACCAGTGGGAGACTTTCTTTTTCTCATATCCATTTCCCAGAACATAATGCAGTGCCTGAGACATAACCAGCACTCAAATAAATGTATGTCAGACAAACGGGTCAGTGAGTCATAGTGGACCGCTTTGTTGCCGATTGACTTTACGGAGGACCAAGCACTTGGCGATCTTTCCTGGTACCCTCATGACTCCCCGCCTCACTGCACAGCTCACCCAGACTCATCCCCCAGGACATGCTGCCTGTCAGGAGAGCTGCTCAGGGGCCTTCCGGTAGGAGGGTAGAAGGTTGCGAGGCTGCCTCTCCCCTGCTTCCCCCCACATCTCTGGCTGCTCCTTCTCAGCTTTGCTGTGGGGCCGCTCCCTCCACCTGCCGCTCAGCACTCAGCTAAACCAGGGCTTACAGACCAGCCAGCTCGAACCCGCCCACGGGCAGATTTTATTTGGCCCACACAGTACTTTTTTGTGTTTGAATTAGTTTTAACATTTCAAAGCTGAGGGATTTTGTGTTTAAAAATACCCAGATTTATGTCTTCTCTTGGAAATTTGGAACATCTGGCAATGCAGGGTCCCTCTTCCCATATGGCAGGCACTGTCTGGAGCTAAATAGGCACCAGCCATGTGGTCTGAGCCATCTTCTCCCGGGGGTTCGCAGGCACCCAGCCTCGCCTTAACACCTGTGGAGCTTCAGATGGCTTTGGACTGGCATTCAGCAGCAGACCCTGGAAACATCGGAGGGCCACCGCAGGGCAACCGCTTGTCTTCCCCAGAAGGAACAGATGGCGCAATGGCAGGGATAAGGTTGAGCCTGCAATTTGCGTCAGATGGCTCTGTGGGTTTCCCACGCAAGAGCATGGGTGCCGGGGCCTGGTCGATGTGGGCTAAAGCCATTCTTGAAAGAGGCTTGCCTTCTGGGCCCCGTGGCACACAGGAGAGACGGGCAGATGGAGGCAAGAGAAAGGGCCAGAGTGGAGAGGGCAAGGGAGGGAGGAAGGGAGGCAGGGATTTACCCAGTCATACTGAGGGGAATGAAGGGAGTGAAGTGCGAGTGCCAGATCATGAGGTAAGATTATTTCTCACTGTGCTGTGGTCCTGTGAGTTGGAAAGCCACCACTCTCAACCATCACCCCTCCGGGGAGGCCGATGCAGGGCAGATGGCGCATGGACAGCTTGGGCCAGGAGGGCTGACTGATCCCGCTGGCAGTAGGGAGCCACTGAGGGCTCTCAAGCTGCAGTCTCCGCAAGCACCTCGGATGGCTTCCCACTCCACGCCCTCGGGCCTCGTTGCTCACACAAGGTCCTGCTGCCTTTAGCAAGCCCTGTGGCTCAACAAACATTGTTCGTGGGCAGGATGCAGGACATTGTTCAAACAGCAGCCTTTAGAACAGGCTGGTCTTTTCCCCTCATCCATTTTAAATTGACACTTAAGAGTGACGAATGTTTATCCCCCTGGTTTTACGGATGGAGAAACTAAAACTCCAGGTTTGAGAATCACCGGGGTCACGGAGCACCGCCCCAGCTGCTCGTCTCAGTGTCCTCCACACAGGCCACCCGCTTGGGGCCGGAGAAGGACACAACTCCAGCCGGCACTGGAGAGGGCAGGCAGATCTGAGGCAGGGGTGAGGAGTGTGAGCGTGTGTGTGAGTGTGTCACGGGGAAGCACCTTCACTCTGGACTCCATCGGCACCATCAGCACCATGGCCATCTTCACTTCACCCTCTTCACCGTCGTCATAACCCTACCGCCCCGCCATCACCCCACCAGCACCCTCACTGTCATCATTGTCACCTTTTCTCTAGCCCTTCCTGACAACTCTGGGACCAAACGTGAGGGTGGGGCCACTGGATCACTAACCACCCTCTCTTTCCCCACCTCAGCCCCACAAGGCGCACAGACGAGCCCTGCGCCCCAGCAAGGAAAGACCCCCGGGCAGGATTCTTGGGAATCTCGGTTTTAGCTCGAGCGGGGGTGGCCTGGGTGATGGTGTCCAACGCCCCACCAGAGTGCCCCTTCCCCATTTATCTGTGCCACCCCAGTAGTTCCTGGGAGGCTCAACATAGGTAGTGGCTGAAAATACCTTATAAAGTGTAACTTGAATAGCAAGGCGCGGGGTCCTGGTGCACACGGAAGCAATCCCTAGCCTGGAGCAGTTCTTAAACACACAGGAGGCACCCTTATGAGACGGGGCGGGGCGGGGGGGGAACCTACACAGACCAGTGACGGGGTCCTCATGGAGATGCAAGCTCCCTACACTGGCTCAGGATTTTAAATGCGTTCTGGAGTAACCTGTCCACACAGGAAGGTGTGTGGATAGAAGCTGTGTCCTTGCACAGATTAGAGGGAGCAGGAATGGGCTTTTATCCAAATGGAGGCGTCCTTTCCAGGCGAGGGCACAGAGCTGCAGCTGGGATTTTTCACTGATGCAACTGGCCATGACGTGAAGGTGGTTCGTGAAGATAACCCGGTCGTCATGTCTCAGGGCGACACCACAGTGCCCAGCCCCGCGACACCACAGTGCCCAGCCCCGCTGCGGACGAGGAAGGCTGTCAGCCTCCAGCCTGCACAGCCCACCCCTTGGACTCCTCGGCACCTGTCGGGCCCAGGTGGAGGGCGGGGCGCGGCTCGCCGCGCCGCAGTTCCCCGAGCTGCCGCCGGGGGCAGCACCGAGCCCCATCCCCGCCCCGCGCCTCCCGCTCGCTCCCCGGAGCCCACAGACCCCGCTCTGCCCGCGCCCCGCTCGGCTGCGCGGCTCCCGCGTCGCCCGCTGCCCCTCCTGGGGCCATGGGGGCGCCCCCGGGCTACCGGCCCTCCGCCTGGGTGCACCTCCTGCACCAGCTGCCCCGCGCCGACTTCCAGCTGCGCCCGGTGCCCAGCGGCTTCGCGCCCCAGGAGCAGGAATACCAGCAGGTGGGAGCGGGAGGCGCTGGACGCGGGTCCCGGGCTCGGGCGGGTCGCGGAGTCGGGGTGCCTGGGGGAGAGGAGCGCAGGGCGCCCGCAGCCGGAGTTCCCCCGGGGCCTGGCGCAGTCGGACCCCTCCCTAGGTAAGGGACGGGGGCCGGTCCCCGAGTCCGGGACGGGGCGCTGGGCCGGCGGGGCGCGGGGGCTCGAGACCAGCCCAGAAGCCGCGCCAGGCTCACCCAGAGGGGGCCGCTTCGGGTCCCCCGAGAGGACCTGCCCCCATAGGACGGAGAGGCGAATGTGCCCCAGATACGGTGGGCCCGGGAGAGCGGACCTGGTACCGGTGGAGAGGAGGAAAGGGCACCGATCGCGGACGGGGCGCAGGACCTGGAATGGGAAGGAGCTCGGGCCGGCTGGGAGAGGGGGCTCCGGACGTGCCGGGACGGAGGGTGGTCGGCGCGGCAGGGAGGAGCCGGGGCGGGGAGCTGCGGGCGGACTGGCGTGGGTCCTCGGGAAGCGGGGTCCCCGGGGAAGGGCGCAGCCGCAGCTCCGGCTGTCCCCTGACCCAGTTTAACGCAAGTCTTTGACTTTGAGATTAGTGAGCGGGAGGCTCTGCGGCCGGGTGGGGGCGGGGGCCAAGGCCGGGCCGGGCGCCTGCTGCTGTGGGGCGGGGCGGGGGGGAAGGGGCGGTGCGGTGCCGGGCGGTCCGGTCCGTCCTGGGCGCCCTGGCCCGGCCGGGCTCGCACGGTCTCCGCGGGGCCACGGGACGGCCGCGCTATGTGGGTCAGGGCGGGCGCAGCCGCGGCTCCCCCGCCTCCTGCACCGCCCCCTCTGCCACCCGGCGCACGCCACCCCGGCCCACGGCGCTTACACAACACGGCCGCACACGCGCCACTCTGTCCAGCGCCGCTCACCGCGAGGGGCCCCGCAAGGTGTGCGCCGCGGGTGCGCACAGGGTCACAGCCCCTGACACTGGGACCCCAGCGTGCTCACAAGGTCAGGGCTGCAGGGACACACGGTCGCATAACATACTCTCATGCACACACACACACACACACACACGTATACACTGGCGTGCACACACGCACACTCACATGGGTGCGTGGATACACTTGTGTGCACACATGTATGTGCACACATGTATACACACTGCACACACACGCACACTCCCATGTGAACATACACACTGCCATGTATGCATATGCACACTCACGTGCGCACATCACATGTGCATGGATGTACACACTAACTCACATGAATGCATGCATACATACGTGTACACATACACATACGTATACCTGTGTACTCGTATATGTGTACACATACACCCTCACATGTACACACTCAGGCGTTCACAAATACACTCACATATACAGCACACATTCCCACATACACACATGTACATGCTCACACATGTGCTAATTCACACTTAACACACATGCATACTTACATTCACATTCATTTACATCTACATACATACTCTCATATACATCCAGTCCCACACCTGCAACATGCACACGCTCACACATGAACACAAATATTGACTCTGACACTCATTTGCACATGTTCCCATACAGACACACAGTGTACACACTCACACACTCATGTACTCACACTCAGACTCCCAAACGCACACGTGCCACTGGGCCCCACCCACAAACTTGGGGAGCTGTGCCCAGAACATTAGCAACCCACCAGTGTCCTCCCCCTACAGCCTGCCATAAGACACCTCACATTCACACACTCACACTCAGGGTCTCCCCATCACATGGCAGCAAACTCAACGGTGAAACACAGTCTCACAGCCAGAAACACAACACTGCACACACTTGGCACACATGGAACAGCCGCTGAGGACACGGCCAATTGGGGTGCTAGGGAAAGGAGCCCCCACTCCCCCTGGAGAGCAGGGACTCTGCTAAGGCCAGGCCACCAGGTGGACCCTGCCCCACTCTGGGCCTCTGGTGGACGGGAGCACAGGTTTGCTGCAGGGAGCCTGCTCCCAGCCCAGCCCTTGACTCTGGACTCTTCATCTCTGCACTTGTCTATTCTCTCTTTCCCCTCCCCTCCCTTCTCTCCTCTCCCATCTCTGTGCTCTCTCTTCACCCTCTCACACCTATCCCTGAGCGCCTGCACACACACACACACACACACACAAACGCGCGCGTGTGCATGGCTGTCACAGAGCACTGGGTCCCGACTTGTTGGGTGACAGACACACACTGTGGTGGGTGTGTGAGCGCAGCGGGGGAGGCAGTGAGCAGTGAGGAGGAGCAGCGGGGAGGAAAGGGAAGACAGCCTCCTCCTGCCATGCTCCCCTGCACAGGGATGGGTGTCACCAGCTCCAGACCCCACACGGGTCCGGGGGGGCTTCCCACGGCATAGCTGCAGTGAGCAGGAAAGGGAGGCTCAGAGTGGGAAGGACACACAGCCCAGGGAGGACAGCGCAGAGCTGGAGCCAGAGGCCTGGGCTTCCTAGTTGGAAGCCTCCTCCAGCAACCCAGCCCTAAATTCTGGAGCCCCAGGTTGGGAGGGGCTGGGGAGCCTGTCTTTCCCCACAAACCTGAGTGCCATTAGGATGGGGTGGGCCCCCACTGCTTGATGATGTCGGTGCCCCTGAGGCTTGATGTCTCCCCTCCCCAGGCCCTGATGCTGGTGGCAGCTTTGGCGGGCCTGGGCCTGGGTCTCAGCCTCATCTTCATCGCTGTCTACCTCATCCGATTCTGCTGCTGCCGGCCCCCCGAACCCCCTGGGGCCAAGAGCCCCCCACCGGGGGGAGGCTGTGTCACCTGGAGCTGCATTGCCGCCCTCCTCGTCGGCTGGTAACGGGGCCCCAGGGCGGTGTGCGTGGGCAGGGCTCCCCACACTTCTTCTCTGCCACCCTTCCCAGCACCCTTGGATGTGGGAGCAGGGACAGGAAGGAGAATCCCACCCCACCCTCCACAGGGAGAGCCATGCCCACTTGATGGTGGAGGAAGTGAGGTCCCAAGCAGGATTAGTCTTCCCGAGGGGAAGGGGGTGGTCCACAGGGTGGCACTGGGCAGCCCTCAAGTAGCTGTGCCAGCCAGGGCAGTCATGGACCTCTCCAGGCTGCAGCTTCCATGTCTTAAAGGGGTTTTCACATACTACCCAGCTAGTAAAGCAAGCTGGGTGAGCACACAGTACCCGATGATGACTAGTGACGCCCCCCCACTCATTTGTTCAATGATTGTGGATCCCCCATTGCCGACACGGAACTTCCTGACCTAGGAGCTGCGAGTCTGAAGCCCGTGTTCAGTCAGGGAGGCCGACCATACATAGATGCTCCCGGTCAGGAGCTCTTGCTCCGTGCCCACCCTGGTCTGGCGGGGCCCTCCCAGTGGACCTGCTGGACCTCATTGTCATGCCCAGTTTGAAAGACAAAGGCTCAGAGAGACAGAGGAAGCAGTGTTCAAGGTCACGTGGCTCAGGGCACAGAGTGGAGGTTCAGACCCTTAGGACAGCTCCCAAACCCAGGATCTTCTGTGAACTCTCCACAGACCAGGGTCGTTCCAAGCCCAGCCCTTCCCTGTCAGGCTGCTCCCACTGGGCCAGGACAACTATCCAGTGCCACGGATTAGAGGACTAGGGGCTTGAGGGCTCAGACCTGCAGGCCCATGGCCAGCCAGTGAGGAACCCACAACCCAGTCTCCTACAGTCAGCCTGGGGAGGGCCCTGGAGCAGCCTGGGCTCCAGGCCACACTCCCTGGCTGTAAGGAGAAAAGGGTGTATGCTGGGGGGGGTGGGTACATGAGAGGCTGAGTGCCCTGTATCCAAGGCACCTCCTCATCTGGCTCTCCAGAGTGGGGGTGAGTGGTGAGGTGGACAAAGGCCCAGTGGGTGAGAGACCCAGTCCAGTCCCCGAAGCCTGGGAACAAGGGGAGCTTTGTTGGTTCTGAACAATGGGGCTGGGGGCACTGGGCACCCATTCCAGGGCAGGGGTGGGGCCTGCGTGGCCAGGATGGGAACTCAGGATGGCAGGCTCTCACCCCCTCGGCTGGGGGACACAGGCTGGAGGAGGGGCGTGGGCCCCCACATTCAGGGTCCACAATGGAGCTTTGTGTGTTGGCTGGGTTGGGGCCCCCTCCCACTCCTAGCCCATCCCCCAGTCCACCCTCCCACATTCTTATACCCCTTTCCCAGTACTCCTTGAGCTGCTGGCCAGCGTGGGGAGGCTGAGAGTTCCAGGCTTGTTGTGCCCCCAGTCTTGTGGTGGCTGGGGTCCCGGCACTGGGAAGAATCCCAGGAGGCAGGGTCAGGGATGCCTGGGCCCTGGAGGGGCAGGTACTGAGGGCCTCAGCACTCCTAGGACATGTGCAGAGAATGCTGGACACTGGGCAAAGGATGTGGGGCAGGTCATCACGGGGAGGGGCGACTTCTTATCCAGGGTATCTCTCTGTTCCGGGGAGGTTCGAGTTAAATCTGGGGGCTCCTTCCCCTCCACCACTCCACCCACCATTAGCATCACAATGACGTCCCTTCCCGTTACCTTGGCGACTGAGACTGGGTGGGCAAGCTGGAGACGTTCTTTTCCCACGACATGCTGGACCAATGGGATGGGCCAGAGAAGAGGCAGCTGGAGGAGAAGGCCAGACAGAGGGGTGCCTGTGGGGGACGGTGGCCGCCAGGGTCCCCAGTCCTGTTGAGATCTCCTCTCTGTCCTTCTCTTCTCAGCGCCGGCATTGGCATTGGTTTCTATGGCAACAGTGAGACCAGTGACGGGGTGTCCCAGCTCAGCTCAGCGTTGCTGCATGCCAACCACACGCTCAGCACCATTGACCACCTGGTGAGGGGCCCAGCAGCTGCTGGCCAGACCCCTGACCCACACCTGGCCTGAAATGACCCACACTCCAGGACGAAAGGGTCTGAACTCAGCACTGAGACCCTAGACTCTGAAGTGCACAATCAGACATGCAGCCCTCAGGCTATGCCCAGCCTCGACCTGGCTGCAGACCAGGGGGCTTCAGAGCCCTGTACTAGCCCGGAAACCCAGAGCCAGACTCACATCCAGTCCTGGGCCTGGAGTTCACCTCATGGCCCAAACCAGACAGAGACAAACATGAGGGACCGCAGCTCCTGTCCTTGGGCCAGATCAGGGCTCTAGACCTGATCCTTGGCCCAAATGCAAGCTCGAGGGCCCCAGTCCTGAGAGCCAGGACCCAGAATTCCAGGCCGAGGCTGAGAAACAGCACCACCAACAACCTTAGATTTCACGTCCAGCTGCATCACCTGGCAGGTCCTGGGCCAGGGGACGCAGACTTGAGACCCCAGGCACAGGAGGGCAGATTCAGACTTTAGGCCCAGGACCCCAAACCTAGCCCCAGTGTAGGGGCTGGGATCTTCACCCCAGGGCCCTGACAGAGACACAGGGCTCCACGGATGGACCTCAGAGTCCCAGGGGACCTTCCTTGGTCCTCAGGTGTTAGACACCTGCTACTGCTCATCCTGCTTCACTAGCACACATTGGCCCCCGGGACACATGCCCCAGACCTGAGACCTGCCTTCTTCAGGTGCTGGAGACTGTCGAGAGGCTGAGCGAGGCAATTCGCACGGAGCTGACCACCCTGGAGGAGGTGCTGGCGCAGCGCACAGAGCTGGTGGCTGCTGCTCGGGGGGTTCGGCGGCAGGCAGAGACGGTGGCCCAGCAGCTGCAGGGGCTGGCCTTCTGGCAGGGGGTGCCCCTGAGCCCGCTGCAAGTGGCTGAAGACGTGTCCTTTGTGGAGGAGTACAGGTGAGAGGCGGTATCTCCCCACTCACTGTGCAGTGGTCCTTAAACTGGGTCCCCAGGGGGACAATGGACAGAGTCTGGGGACAGTTTGGGCTGTCACCACTGGTGTCTGGTGGGTGGAGGCCAGGGACACTGCTCAACATCCTACAGGGCAAGGAGGGCCCTCCCCAACAGAGCTACTGCACCCCAAGGTCAGTGTGACAGGCTGATAGGCTCTGCTGTGTGGAGGTGGATCAGGTGACCTCGGCCATCTCACAGGCACACCTTCACCCTTCCACTCACTCACTCACTCACTCACTCACTCACTCGTGTACAGCCCTATTCATTTATTCACTCATTCCTTCCTGGACTCACTCAGCAAATCACTCCTGCACTTAGCTGCTCCTGGACAAATGTGGCAAGTAACTTGCTTGCTTGATTCAGCAAATACTCACTTAGCACTCTGGAGAGAAGGAGAGAAAGAGAGAGAGAGAGAGGGAGAGAGAGTGCACCCACGTGATTAGGAACCTGAGCTCCAGCTGGCCACTCCCTAACCATGTGGCCTCAAACTACTTTCCAGTCCAGTGCCTCAGTTTCCCCACCTGTAAAGTGAGCCTCTTGGTAGCACTGCCCATGGGATTGTGGAGGGCAAGTCAGTACCCGTTGAGAGCTTGGAAAGTAAACTGGCACACAGTGAATGTGAAAGGTATCCCTAACGGGCAGATGTGCCAGGCATGGGGGTGAGGCAAGGGGCACCTGACAGGAAGTCCTGCCCGGCCAGGCCCTCATCTCCCACTGCAGACTGGGGGACCAATAAAAAAACAAACACAAGAGTGAAACATTTTGCCATTAAGGTGGTGGGTGGTGAGCACTTTGGAGAAAATTAAACAGAGAGGGGCCTGGCTGGGGACAGGCTGGCAGTTTGTGTCAGGGAGTCCAGGAGTGCCATGCCCAGAAGGTGGCAATTAAAGGAGAGGACACAGCCATGCAGCCTCTAGAGTAGCCACCCTTTCCAGCAGCCAGCAGGGTGGGGTCCTCATTGCTTTGTCCACTAGGAATTATTTTTCATTTGCCCAGGACTTGGGGCCGAGATCCACAAGACTCTGTCCCGGATGTATTCCTTGGTGCAGGTACTCCCTCCTGGCTGAAACAGGCTGCCCTGCAGGGCATCAGACAACAGGAGGCAGGCAGGCCTGCACTAGAGGGAGGTTCTGTGCCACGGCTAGGCCTAGGGCCACAGGAGCTGGGCACTAGAAGGACAAGGGGCAGCTATGTGGACAATGCCAGGGTGGGGTGGCCATAGCCACCAGGGAATATCTTCTGGATGCACCACTAGAGAAATGCCCATACCTAGGAGTCCTCCACAGACAGGTCTGAGCCTCTAGGAGAGTGTGGGGGAGGCAGTCAGGGACAAGCTCCAAGGGAGATCAGCCACAGCTAAGTGGGGACCCTTGAGAAGGGCACTGTTTATTGGGCACTTCCTGTGTGCTGGGCACTGTGCTGTGGCTGACTGTGTATCCTGTCCTGTAATCATGGGGAATTATTCTCTTATGTCTAACTAATTATTAAACACCATTTAAAGCTCCCTCCTCAGTGCCCAGCCTGACATGTAAGTCGGTCCACAGCATCACTCTGCTGAGAACTTTACATGCATTAACTCATTCACCAGGCAACAACCTTTGAAAGTCGGTACTCTTGTGCTCCCTGCATTACAGGTAGGGAAACTGAGGCAAGGAGGTTAAAGCTCTGGGATATCCCCAGCTATAGGGATAGTTAAGTGGAGGGTTGTGCTACTTCTAGGTGCCGAGCCCCATGACTGTTTGATGAGATCCTGGTGCCTGTTGAGCTATCTCTCAGCAGGCTTCCAGAGGCCAAGTCAGATGCCCCCAGTCACAGACCTTGTGGTGCAGTCGGGGTTTAGTCCCAGGTGCTCCACCTTGGTGTCCTGCCTCCTGAGGTGCCCTCTCACAGGCTGGGCTGAGCTGCAGACCACCCTGAGGGTGTTGCTGTTCTTTGCTGGCGTGGGCCAGGGCGCACTCGGGGTGCGCTGACCTCCCCTGAGGCTGGGTGGGGGTGCACTCGGGGTGTGCTGCCTGCTCCAAGCTTTGCTGCCCCAGCCCTCCCCCCAGGTGGCTGGCGTATGTCCTCCTGCTGCTCCTGGAGCTCCTGGTCTGCCTCTTCACCCTCCTGGGCCTGGCAAAGCAGAGCAAGTGGCTGGTGGTCATGTGAGTGTGGACAGCCTGCTGCTGGCTTGTTCCCGGAGGGGACCCTGGCCAGGCTTCTTCAGTTTGCTGGGTCTGGTGTTCTCTGGGAAGCAGGATCTTCGCTGCAGGGCTCTCTTAGGCAGGGGAGCAGGGTCCCTTTCAGGTGCCCAGAGAGGAGCCTGCATAAATCCTGGGATGGCCTCATGGCTGATCCCTGACACCCACACCCACTGAGTGCCAGGCACCCTGGCTCCCCATGAAGGAGGTACCATTAGGCTCCCACCCAGCAGCAGAGGGGCCTGCAGCAGAGGCTGCCCCATGGTGTGGGGAAGCACAGGACCCTCCCTCTGGTTTAACAGCCCGCTCTACATGCCACTCTTTCCAGCACTTCGTGGAAACCTCTGGCCCGGTCTCAGGCAGGTGGTTCTGTCCTTGTTTAACAAGGACGCTGAACGTCAGAGAGGTCGGTTACTGGTTCAGGGCCACGCAGATATTAAGTGCTGGATCTGGGACTCACATTGGCCAGCCTATCTTTGGGAGAGCCCTCTATCCTCCCCATCCTGGTGAGGGGGCCTTTGGTTTGCACCCCAGTGCCTCTCCTGCCTGCTAACCTCCCCACCATGCTCATCCCAGCCCCACCCACCTGGGGCAAAGGCCAGGCCAGATTCAGATTCCACCTTGGAGCTGACTCGATGCCTCAGAGCAGCAGATGGGCTGAGGGGCAACTGGTCAGGCACTGGTGGACTTGGGACCAGGCTTGAGAAGTTCTGCATTCCACAGGCCTGAGACCAGCAGTGGTCTGCATATGTAGGTCCACCCATCGCCTTCTCACTCTCTGCCCTAACTTGGATCCTCCACACTCCAGAGATCAGTGGGGGTAGGGGTGGGCTGTGACAGGATTGAGGGTATGGGAAGGGTAGGGGAAAGGATTAGGACCCAGGCCAACCCCCTACTGCCCTCCAGGATGACAGCCATGAGTCTTCTGGTGCTTGTCCTCAGCTGGGGATCCATGGGCCTAGAGGCAGCCACAGCCGTGGTAAGTTCTGGGCCCTCACTCTTGGATCCTGAGCAGGGTGAGGTCCAATACTTGAAGCAGACAGGAGGGACTGGGGGGACACTATCACAGTTTCAAGGTTGGGGCTAGTTTCCTGGGTCCTGAGAAGGCAGAGGCAGGAGGCCTGGTCACTTGGGCTCTAAGGAAGGAGGGACTGGGGCCTGAACCTCTGAATCTGAGGGAGAAGGGCTGGGGCCTAGACTCCCGGGTCTGAGGGAGGAGGCTGGGCCTGGACTCCCGGGTCTGAGGGAGGAGGCTGGGCCTGGACTCCCGGGTCTGAGGGAGGAGGCTGGGCCTGGACCCCCGGGTCTGAGGGAGGGGGCTGGGGACCAGGAATGGATGTTGGGGATGTGGCATTGGCAACCTCTGATCTGAGACCCCTCCTACTTTCTCACTCAGGGTCTCAGCGACTTTTGCTCCAATCCAGACACTTATGTCTTGAACCTGACCCAAGAGGAGACAGGGCTCAGCTCAGGTGACTGCCTTCGTCCTTGCTTTCCTCAGGCTTTCCAGGGCCCTGTCCTCCTGGGTGGGTGACAGCCATCCACTCATCCTCCTGGGTGGGTGAGGGATGTGTACTGATCCTCCAGAGTGCTCAGTGCTTGCCCTGGTTTGCTGAGAAAAGGGCCAGGTAAAAACGCTGGTGTCAAGAGAGAAAGGGATCAGGAGGCAGAGGCCATGGGAGAAGGTGGGGAGCACGTTTCTGCAGCTTAGTCTGCTGCCTGCCTTGGCCAAGATCTGGGCTAGGGAGTGGCCTCTGGGCCTGCCCCTCCTACCTTCCCCAGGGAAGGACCCGGGGCCCAGGCTCACAGCCTCCCCCTTCCCCCTCCACTTCAGACATCCTGAACTATTATTTCCTGTGCAGCCAGGCCACCTCCAACCCCTTCCAGCAGGTGAGGGCTGCGGGCAAGGGAAATGGCACTGAGGGGACCACAAATGGGGACCTTGCGGGAGGGGGGCAGGGCTGGCCCAGAATCCCGGGTCCCCACTGTGGGGAGAAGGCCAGGGCATCGGCCATGGGTCCTCCCTCCTGTCTTCTCACAGAGGCTGACGCTGTCCCAGCGAGCTCTGGCCAACATCCACTCCCAGCTGCAGGGCCTGGAGCGAGAAGCCATCCCCCAATTCCCATCTGCACAGGTCAGTGGACTGGCCCACAGGGGACGGGGGTGGGTGGACCTGTAGGGGACAGGCTGGCGGGATGGGGGTGAAGCCAGTAGAGCTGGGTAGAGCCAGGCTGATGGGCAGGCCTGCGAGTTGGTGGGGTAACTACCTGCCCTCCCAACCACAGAAGCCTCTGTTGTCCCTGGAGGAGACACTGAATGTGACAGAGGGAAACTTCCACCAGCTGGTGGCACTGCTGCACTGCCATGGCCTGCACAAGGTCTGTGTCCCTCCCAGAACCTTCTCCCAAGGGGAGACTCGCCTCATCTCACAGAGGCGCCTCCTTCCTCTTGTGGAACACTTCCTATTGCGCCTGCTGGTATCTGTCCGTCCTCCATTCATGTATATTACTTATTACGTACCTGTTTTCTCCCTATTAACTACCTACCATGTACCCTTTCATCCATCACCACCATCTATATTCTCTCCTCCTTTTCTCTCTCCTCTTTTTCTGTCCTTTCCTTCCTTTCTCCTCTTTCTCCCTCTTCCTCAAGGCTCGAAGCTTACTGAGTTCTGGAGCAAGAGCCTAGGTATCAGTCCCGGGCAGGTCCCCAACCCCACTGTGCCTCAGCTCTCCTGTTTTCAAAGCCAGGGCTGTGGACAGGCACTTGTCCAAGTGTGTCACGGTGCAGGACAAGCAGAACAGCTGGGAAGGCTCATTCCAGCATGCTCTGCTGTGGTTGTGGGGCCATGGGCACACCAGTGTCTCTGAGTCTTGGTTTCCCTCTTAAAGGTGAGGATGGACACATCCTTCAGGGTACACTGAGGAAGCCTGGAAAGAAACTCACCCTCATAAAACAGTGGGACTTTGTCTTAGTTGTTTTCCCCATCACTGAGACACAATACCTGATACCCACAACTTAAAGGAGGAGGCATTTATTTTAGCTCGTGGTTATAGAAGTTTCGGCCCATGGTTGGAGGCTCAAATGCAGAAACAGCACGATGGAAGGGCCTGGCTGGAGGAAAACTGTTCACATCATGGTGGCCAGAAAGCAGAGAGAGAGAAAGGAGCCAGGGAGGGAGATAAACCTTCCCACGTCACCCCCAGGGACCCCTCTTCTAACCAGGTTCCACCTCCCAGTAGCACCCTCAGCCACTGAACTCACCAGTGGATGGATCCACTGGTGAATACAGTACCCCATGACTCAGCCACCCTCCAAAAGCCCCACCTTGGAACACACAAGGCTTTTGCAGGGGGCAGTCTGGATCTAAACCATCACATCCCACTCTGGCCCCCAAAAGACTCAGGTACATGTCTTTATGCAAAAGACATTTAGTCCATCCCTAAAAGTCACCAAAGTCTTAACAGTCCAGCATTACTGAAGAGTCCAAGTCCAAAGTCTCCTCTGAGACTCAAGCAAACTCTTAGCTGTGAGCCCTATGAAAATCAAAAAAGAAAGTTAAATGCTGCTAATATACAATGGCATGAAGTAAACATTCCCATTCCAAAAGGGATGAATATAAGGATAGAAAAGAATGGGATCAAGGCAAGACCAAAACCCAGCAGGGCAAACATTAAATCCTGTAGCTCTGTGCCCAGCACCCAGGGCAAGTATGACAAGATGTGAGCTCCTGAGGGCTGGGACAGTCCTGCCCCTGTGGCATTGCCTGTTGCAGCCCTCAGGACCTCTCTCTCAGGCAGGCTGTGTTCACCGCCAGCGGCTTTCCTCAGGGGATCCACATTCCTGGCTTCTCCAACTTCCTGGGGTCTCCACTGCACTTGTGGCTTCATGCACTGCACTCCCACGGGTGCACTGCCTGGCTTCTTAGGCCTTCTTTTGAAATCAGGGTGGAAGTTGCAAGGCTTTGGATCCAAACGTTAACAGACTTATTCTAAAACCCTGACCTGACTGCCCTCCCGTCTCCCTACCTAACAGCCTGTGCATACAGAGGCTCCCCTTGTGACCAGATTCTGTTGTATTTCACAGACACTACCTCACCAACTCCTCATAAGAACAGCACGAGGAAGGAACTACTGTCTTATCCCATGTTGCAGACTTGAAGGGAGGGAGAGAGCTGAGTGACCTGCCCAAGGTCACACAGCCAAGGAGATGGGGACATGGCAGAGGGCCATTGCTTCTCCTTCCTGTCCGCTGCCAGGGCTTGCCCCTTCTGCGCTGGAGTATCTTCATGCACCCACACTAGGGCCCTCGCTACAGCTCAGCCCTGGCCCTCTGCCCAGGAGGATGCATGCCTCCTCTCCCACTTTCCCCACCTTGCCCTGCCCCAGAGCAGGGGTGCAGAGTCAGCAAACAGGGGCCTTGTCTGTACCAGCACCCACCCATGCCAACCTGGAGAGGAACTTGTGCTAAAGCATTGCTCGTTAGCTGCCCGGAATTGGAATCTAGAGGCGCCAACAGGGTGCACCGACAGAGTCACCACTCGGGACTGTGAGGCATCTGGGCTGAGGAAGGCTGGAGTGGGCCTGCTGTCCTCCATGAGAGCACACGGGTCCGGCACCGCTGTATGGCCCAGGCAAATACTGGGCTGCAATACCCACCCCAAGACTCCTTCATGAGTCTCTGCCCTCCACCAACAAACACTCCATGTGACACTGGGCCTTAGTTTCCCCATCTGGACCTCAGGTTCCCCAAATATGCCAGGGGCAGGACTGTAAGAACAGCGGTTGGAGTCCAGCTGGGCTTCAGAGGGACGCCCGACAGGACTTGTTGGTGGGGTGAGGTGGGAGGTGAGGGAACACAAAGGGGACTCCCGAGGGGAGGGCCTGTTTCTGAGCCAGTGAGGCCAGGGAAGGGGCCTGCCAGGGAGAAAGGACACTAGGGATGAGGAGGAAGGTGGGTAGGCTCTGGAGCCCAAGAGACGGGGCTCCAACCCCAGCCCTGACCCTCCCAGGCTGTGTGACTCTGCAGAAGTGCCTTGTCCTATCTGGGCTTCGCTTCTTTGCATCAAGCCTCTGCAGCAGCCTGAGGGGGGTCTTGGTCTCCACCCTGCAGGGCTCTCGTGAGGAGGAAAGGGCATCATAGGTGTGTTTGCACCCTCTAAGCAGAGCTCCCATGGCCTGGACAACCCCCCACACACCTCGAGGATCCCCTTCGGGTTCCCTATCCTCTCCTCCCCCTACACCCCACCAGCAAGTTCTGTCAGCTGTTTCTCTGAAGCCCGCCTGGATCCTGACCACTATTCGTCCTGGCCGTCCTCACCCCCTGCCTAATGGCACAGGAGCCTCTTTCCCATCCCCCCTTGCCCACCCCCATCTGTCCACTCACAGCCAACAGCTGGTGATGCTTTTAGTGCACAATCCGATCAAGGTCTTCCTCTACTAAAACCCTCCAGTGGTTCCCCCTGCACACAGATTAAACTGTAGCTCCCTGCTCTGACCTATAAGCTGTCTGGCCTCGGCACCATCCACCTCCCTACTTCCTCCACGTCAGCCCGGCAGCCTGCCCCTGATCCCAGAGGGCCATCTGCCTGGTTCCTGCTTGGCCCCGTCCCCACCAGCCTGGTGCCTGATCTCACATGCTTCCATGGAGCACTGCATTCTGATCTTCCAGTCTTGCTGCTCACCATCGTCTGGAATGACCTTCTGGGTCCTCTCTGCGGAAGGCCCCTGGTCCTGGGAGCATGCCTGGTGCAGAGCAGGCACTCAGTCCGATCCTGCAGACTGCTCCTGGCTTCAGATCACAGTGGTCTTGCCGAGTCCAGGCTGGTGGGTGCGGGAGCCGGCACTGGCTGCACATACCAAGTGTGACGTCTCCAGCTGTCACCTATGTGCCATTTTAAGCCAGTGATTCTGGACCAGGGCACTTTGCAAATGTGTGTAGACATGGTTGGCTGGCACAACTGCAAGAAGCAGGCTGTTGCTGGCACCTAGCTGGTAGAGGCTGGGACACTGCTCAACACTGTACAATGCACAGAATGACCACACGGCAGAGAAGCCCCTGGCCGAAACCGTAACGCCCGCCAGAGAGACCCCCGGCAGAGCTGCTGCAGGGCAGGCACACTTGGTTTAGGGGAGTTCTTGGAGTATTAGGGGGAGACGCTGGGCTGGTTCCCATGAGGGGGCCGCTATGAAATAGGGGTGGGGAGCAAGGGCTGCAGCTCAGCAGAGGCCGGGCTGGAGCCAGGCCCATTCACGCAGATGACTCTCCATCCTCACAACAGCCCTTTGATGGGGAGGAACTGAGGCGCAGAGAGGCCGGGTGACCTGTGCAGTACCGCACAGCAGGCCATGATGTGCACAGGTGCAAGCACTGACACGCTCCCTCCGCCCCAGGACTACAGCACAGCGCTGCGCGGCCTGTGCGAAGACGCCCTGGAGGGCCTGCTCTTCCTGCTGCTCTTCTCTCTCCTGTCTGCCGGGGCCCTGGCCACCGCCCTCTGCAGCCTGCCCCGAGCCTGGGCCCTCTTTGTGACCAGGTCAGCAGGGGAGAGAGGGCAGGGTCCCGGGGAGGGGACAGGAGGCGCCCCCCAAGGCCACTGCTGGAAGGGCATGGCCTCCTGATGGGTCCCCATCCTGCTTCTCTGCCACTCCCATCACACCCCAGTGACGACTACGATGACACGGAGGACGATGACCCTTTCAATCCTCAGGTGTGGACCTGGGTCTGAGGGAGGAGGCTGGGACCGGACCCCCGGGTCTGAGGGAGGAGGCTGGGACTGGACTCCCTGTTCTGAGGGAGGAGGGTCAGAAGTCCACAGTATGAGGTAGGTCCCACTTTATCTCCTGTCCCTCGTGTCTCTCTGGCAGGAATCCAAGCGCTTTGTGCAGTGGCAGTCATCTATCTGAGCCCCTCCTCTCTGCCAGCCTGGAGCCTGCCTCCACTTCTTGGTGAGCTCCAGATGGCACCCTGGCCCTTTCTTGGCTTCAGCCCTCCCCTCCAGCATCCTAAGGTGCTTTCTTTGGGTGGGTGTGCTCCAGCCTGTCAGCACACTGTCTCTGTCTCTCTCTGCAGTTCCCTTCCTGACTGCCAGAGGAGATCCCACTAACCTGGCCTGACTGGGCTCTGACCACTAACACTCCTGGCCACGGACACCCCACACAGGACTGCCTTGTGCCCTGGCCCCAGTGCCCTCCACCTCTCCTTAGCCCTGGAGGTTGCTGCAGGGGCAGAACAGGGACCGAGGCTGGCAGTGGAGGGGCACAGAGCCAGCCCCAAGCCCCTCACTGCCAGTCTCGTCCTTGGTGGTGGAACTGAGATGGGGCAGGGATGTTTCTCCCTGCCCCCGCCGCATTCCAGTGGGTTCCAGCCCCAGATCTGAACTTGTGGCACTAACTTGGAAAAGAGTTCATATGAAATAAAAGGGAAGTCTTTATTTTATGAGCCACTGAGTTCTTATTTTTCCCCCTCCCTGGATTCTGCTCCTGACTTGGAGGGATGAGGAAGCCTCCCATCTGGAGGCTGCCAGGCAATGCTGCTCCTGTTTGGGCTCAGCAGCAGTTTCAATTCTAAAAGGCAAGCACGTCCCCAAACCGGAAGGGACAGGACAAACTGGAAACAGCTCTGAGGATAAATGTGTACATATGTGACAGAAAACCAACTTCAAGAGCACGTGTAAGTACTGCTGGGCTGAAAGCAGAGCTGCTGAATCAACTTGCTCTCCATCTCGCAGAGCCTTCCTACACGAGAGGTGAGATCTAAATGTGTACCAGTAAAGGAACACAAGTACTCTGAGAAAAATTAGGGTATCTGTCTGTTGTATATCCAGATGGTGGGTGATGGGGGGCACTTTAAGCAAGGTATCATAAAGCCAGAAAGGAAATGATAATTTATTTGATGAATCATGGAATAATAAAAAAAAAAAAGACGGTAAGTCGAAAGGCAAATTTACAGTCTGTTGAACAACGTCTGTGTGTGTTTAACACATATGGCAAAGAAGTACATTATTCTTAATACATAATCTACAAATGTGTCTATAAACTAAGAAAAAGACAACTCGATTTAAAAATAAGCAACTAAGATGAACACTGAATGAAGCAAAAATCCCAGGGTCTGAAATGGACAGACATTCAAACTTTACTGACTAGGAAACATAATGTGCAACAACCAGCAACTACTTTTTTCCACTACTGAGTTACCTGCAATAAAGGAGAGTGGCATCCTGTGCTTGCCGGGAGTGCTGGAACAGGTACGCAAATACACTGTCATGCCCTTTCAAAGAAACCACCTGCCTGTATTCAGAAAAATCAAAGCTCCTTGACTGCTCTTGGCAATCAATTTCCAGAAAGAGAAGCACAGATACCTAAGAATTTGTATTCAGAGCTGTTTGCAACAACACTTTGATCAGCTAATCCATGAAACCAAAGTCTGCAGTAAGAGAAGCCCAAGGGGTCTTGGGCACACGCAGCAGGGCTCTCTGCAACATTGGCTCTGGGCTGAATTTGAGACTTTAGCGGGAGCTGCAGAGGAGGTCCTAGGGCAGGTGGGACAGACAGTAGCCATGGAGAGGACAAATGCAGAGGAGCCACAAGGTTAAGGGCCTGGTTCACCTGACTTGGCGGTGGACAGCCCTAAACCTTGGTCCTGTTGCTCACCACTGTGAGGGACGTGGGCGAGACACCTGCCCTGTTGACATCAATTGCTTCATCAAGCAAATGGGTATCATTCATTCAAGAAACTCACCTCGATGTAACAGGTAAAGGAAATTAAATGCAGTTGTGGTGCTCTTGATTAGACTCTGGCACGCAAAGAAAACTACTGGAAAATGTATGGAATTCCAAACAAAGCCCACGGCTCAGTTGAGAATAATATGCCAACGTCGGGTTCTCAGTTTTGACAACCCGTAGTATATGAGATGATGACAGTGGAGTAGCTGCAGGCAGTATGAGCTTTGCAACTTCTTCAATTATTATTGAAAAAATTAAAATTATCTAAAACAGGGCTGAGGATTTAGCTCAGTGGTTAGAGCGCCTGCCTAGCAAGCACAAGGTCCTGAGTTCGATCCCCGGCACCAAAAAAACAGAAAAAACCAAAAAAACCCTAAAATTATCTAAAACAAAGTTCACTTTTCAAAAGTTGTTTAAAAATATCTAGGCTAACACTAACAAAATGAAAAAAAGGTATCAGTTATCCACAGAAAAGTACTTACTAGTACACAGCGGGAAGGAAAACTGCCTCTTGGATACTGTCCTTCCGCCTACCACGACCACAGTGACCCGTCCCTGACCCCGGCAATTTGTCAAGTTTTGGACGCACACACACAGCACACTCGGAAACGCTAGCTGCAGGGAGTTTTAAAGAACGGCCTTCCGCAGCGTGGTCGAGGCCCACAGCCTCTCTTCACACCAGGGTGCCACACAGACCCCGCACTAGGTCACGCAGGTTCCCAGCCTCCCGGGTTTGAACTCGCCGCTCCCCACGCCCAGGGCGCCGTTCTAGGTTTATTTACTAGGAAAGCTCCCTTTCCGAGTGGAGTCTGCGCCTCACGCCCTTTGGGCTCATTATTCTCTTCTCGGGGCTTCCACGTCACGATGCTGTACGCAGTCCCACAGTTCTCATCACTCTACCTTACACTTCAGAGACAATAATGGCTGCCAAGCCCTGGATCAAAACAAGGTTTCGTGAAAGGGCGGAAGGCCGGGCGATTCGGAAGCGTTTGATACTTCGGGGCCACCGTCCCTGCCTCCGACTTCCGGCTCGTAGTACACCACCTCCTGCGTGATTGCGTAGGCGGAAGGGCGGGCCCCAACTAAACGGACAGTGCCCATTGGCTTGACCGGGAGAGGGGCGGGGAGAAGTCGCCACATGACGTCAGGACGCCGCGGTCTGGATGTAGAAGCCAAAGAAGACAGGAGCCTCCCGGGTAGCTGAGCGTTTTTGCGGCTGTGGTGCTAACGCCTTGGGCCGCTGCTGACGAGTCCAGGAAACGAACAGACCTGGTTTGTGTGGGGATTGGCGGGCGGGCAGGGGCGGCCTTTCTATTCGGCTCTGTGCCCAAGAGACAGAGGCCTGCTCGGCCGTCGTGCCAACAGACGCCGCGCGGGCGTCGGCAGGGTGTGGCGGCCGGGCTCCCACTGCGCCTGCGCGCTGAGCTGGGCGCGCGCCCGGCTCTAGCTCGCGCTCGGTAACAGCGCGCGTGCGCTGTGGCTTCCACCGTGCCCCTCAGAACTTGGTGGCACGTAGCGACTGCCTCCCCGGAGCCCCATTGACTTGCGGTTCTTCGGGCGGCCGCGTTGCCCGGGCGACGGCAGCCTGGCGCGGGGTCCTTCGCCTTCTCCGGGCCTGCGGGTCATTAGGTGCTACCCTATCGTCGACCTCTTGTCTGGTTCCTGTCCCGCTTATCCTCCCTCCGACCTTACCCCTAATGTCCTTCCTCCCTTGGGGCTCCCTCACGGGTCTCCCCAACTCAAAACTCCTTTCCTTCACTCTTTGTCTCTCTGGAGCTCTTCCCAGTTAAGATTCCTGTTCTCTCCCATCAGCATCCTGTAAGATTTCCGGGTTCTCCACCGGGATTCGTTCTTGCTTCTCATTTAACTGTTCCAGAGGTTGAGGTCCCGCAGCCGTAGCCCTCAAGGCAGTCTTTTTCTTCTAGCACTCTCTATCCCACTCGTGATGATTTCCTAAAGGTGTTGTGGGTCTTGTTAGCTGTCCTCAAAGCTTTATCTCAACCAAGGGCATCCCTCCTCTCTCTCCTAGCTCTGTCCTTCCTTCTGGGAACTTCTGGAACAGGTCTTTTCTCTGCCCTTAGGGTACTGTTTTGAAATAAATCTCTGAGTGCTTTCTCAGAATTTATTTCTTCAAATGGGATTTTCAAACCCTTAATTTTCCACTTGTAGAGCTGCAGGGAGGCCAGGGCTACAATGCACATACTCTAGCCCCCTTATTCCACCCTCAGAATTATCTCGAGATCTTTACCCCATTGGCCCCAATCTCAAACAGAAGTCCCAACTCCTCAAATGCCCCTTTTCATCTGGCTTCTCAGGAGTCCACTTACTTTTCCCCTCTTCAAGTTTCATGTTCCCTCTTGAGTCTCCCTAATTCATTCTTTTTCTCACAGACAGTAAAAAAGCAGTCTGGCTCCGGAGATCCACCCTCTGCACCCCAAGGTCCAGATGGCGGCCAACGTGGGTGACCAGCGTAGCACCGATTGGTCAGTGGGGCTTGAGGGCCGGAGACTGATGGGGCAGAAAAGAGGAAGCAAGATCTGGTGACCCAGTGCTATTTTTTGGAAAGGAAGGCCCCGTACTGCCCTGGGGGAAGGAGTACAGCAGTCCTGGGTGTACTCAGGGCACAAAGGGAGGAACATGTTTGTAGCATGGAGAGGGGCAAGTCTTCATCTCTGAGCTTTTGTGTTTTGTAGTACAGGGTTCACCTCAGAATTGTGATAAGCACTCACTACTCAATAATTTGTCTTTTTGCTAATTCTTTATTTTCACACAGTGTGATGACTGTGGATGATGCCAGATAATGCATTCATTCTTAAAACACTGAGGCCTACTAGATGCTAGATCCTATGTTAAATTCTGTGCATACTGGCCACCCTGTGGTTTGTGCCAGGCCCCAGGATAGATCCCGTAAGTAGGCATTCTCATTCATGTCTCGTGGAGAGCTCTGAGCTTTTCTAGGCATAGTATAATTAGAAAATTTAGAGTCAGATAGGTTGGGAGTCTAAATCTGGGATTTGAGGCCTGGTATCTGTCCCCTGCTGTGTTTCCACAGACTGACTTGACGTCCTCTCTGCAGGTCTTCTCAGTACAGCATGGTGACTGGGGCTGGCAGAGAGAATGGTATGGAGACCCCCATGCATGAGAACCCTGAGTGGGAGAAGGCCCGCCAGGCCCTTGCCAGCATTAGCAAAGCAGGAGCTGCTGGCAGCTCGAAGGCCAGCAGCAATGGGCCTGTTTCCAGTGCACAAGTAAGGATGCCACAAGGGCCTGGGAGCCCTGAGTACAGGTGGCTGGGGGAGAGACTGGGCTTGGTTCTTCTTCCTCTCGCTGGGATGGGGTGTGCTAAACGGTACTGTTAAAAGATGCTTTTCTAATGTGTAAATCTGGTTGGGGGTAGGGTCCTGTTCCTTGAGGCAGGCAGAGCATGGTGTGGTCTCGAGGAGGGAGGCTGTATCCTTGTCCGTTAGGTGCCTGAGTCTGGTGGTCAGCTCAGTTCTCTCCCTTGGCATTTACCCCGGTGGAGCAGCCTGCTTTCACGGGGCTGTGGTGCAGACAGCCTATGCATCTGTTTCCACAGTATGTATCTCAGGCAGAAGCCTCAGCTCTGCAGCAGCAGCAGTACTACCAGTGGTACCAGCAGTACAACTACGCCTATCCTTACAGCTACTACTATCCCATGGTGAGTACCTGGCTGGAGGGCAAGGGACCCCACCACAGGGTGGGTGTGGGCCAGGGGTGTTGATGGGATGACAGCAGTAGCTGTGCTGTTCAGAAACCCTCCACTAGCTCATAGCCCTTGAGGTCAATCCCGAGGTCCCACCCGGGGCCCTGAGAGCCTCCATGTCTGGTTCCTGCCCCTTGCCCTCTTCATGCCCAGCTCATCATTGCCATGAGACCATGACATCAGTGCATGCCACATCCACTTGTGCTTTGCTCTGCTGCAGCTGTGTCCTCCCTCATCTGCCCACCTTGGGGTTTCTGCTCAGAGAACGCCTTCAGGGGGCCTCTCAAATCCTTTCCAAGAGTAGCATCCCTAGCTCTGTCCCTTTCCTTTGCTTACTTTCTCTTAGTGTTTATTGCAGGGCATGTGTGTTTATGCCTGCAGTTTCCTGTGTGTTTTTAGTGCAAGCTTTGTTAAAACTTGGTTTTGATCTTTATTTCATTACCATGGGACTTAGAACTAGCACTCAGTGTGTGTTGTTAAAGAGAGCCCTTTGCGAGCTAGCATCAGGGGCCTGGGGGTCGACAGAGGTGTTCCCTTTTCGTGAACACGAGAGGACTTGGTGCCTCTGTACAGTGGAGAGCAAAGGGCCAGGGGTCTATAGTCTCGGCTTGTGCATGGTTCTGAGCAGGCAGAAGGGGGAGAGGATGGCCTGCCACTAACCCCTCCCCTGTGACTTTGGCAGAGCATGTACCAGAGCTATGGCTCCCCCTCCCAGTATGGGATGGCTGGCTCCTATGGCTCAGCCACCCCCCAGCAACCATCGGCACCCCAGCACCAAGGGACTCTGAACCAGGTAACACTGCCCGGCCAGCTCCTAGTCAGGCTCAAGCAAGGGACGTAGGTTTTGAGGGGGCTGGCAGTGGGGAGTTGCCTGCATTATTTAAGCTGCTTTTTTCCTCCCATTGTTTTCTTTCTCCCAAGCAGCTTGTGATCTAAATTTGAGGGGGGCATAGTTTTTGAAAGTAGGGTGAGCCTGTGGCTTGGGCAAGGCCAGGGGCTGCAGCATTTTGTAACGTGGCAGTCTGTCTTCTGTTTTCCTCCAGGACATACACATATGCATGCATGCACACACGCACACGAGCTATCCGGCTTTGCGTTTAAGAGCAGCTTGGA
This sequence comes from Hystrix cristata, assembly GCA_004026905.1. Lineage (NCBI taxonomy): Eukaryota > Metazoa > Chordata > Mammalia > Rodentia > Hystricidae > Hystrix > Hystrix cristata. Next base: position 84,794 of record PVJO010004784.1, read on the forward strand.
GGAATGGTAGAGCCCCGTGCTTAGGAGGCAGATAGACCTCAATCTGAATTCCAGCTCCACTCCTGCAGCCTGTCTTATTACAAGGCCTGTGGTCTCTGCATCTCAGGCAGCCCTTTCCGTGGGAAGTGCTGACCCATGTAGGGTTCTTTATGTGGTCCTAGTCATGTCTGTGCTCAGAGAGCACCACTGAAGGGGGTGTACTATAGTGGAGTCCCAAGTGCAGTGTCAAATGCAGGCAGCTGCCACTTCACAGCTGGGGCGTGGAAGGTTGCTCAATTTGTCTGAGCCTGAGTCCTTCAGTTGTGCAGGGGGCCAGGGAGGATGTGAGTGGGAGTCCATGGAAGGGTTGCAGAACTGAGTGTGAGTAGTATGGTGGCAAGGCCAGCACCGGAACTGCCTCCTCGCTCAGACGCGCTTCCCCTGCAGCCCCCGGTCCCTGGCATGGACGAGAGCATGGCCTACCAGGCCTCCCCACAGCAGCTACCAGCGGCCCAGCCCCCTCAGCCCTCAAACCCCCCCCATGGGGCCCACACTCTGAGCAATGGCCCCCAGCCCGGAACAGCACCAGCCACACAGCACAGCCAGGCAGGGCCCCCTGCAAGCCAGGCCTATGGGCCGCACACCTATCCCGAGCCTGCCAAGCCCAAGAAGGGCCAGCAGCTGTGGAACCGAATGAAGCGTAAGTTGGCAGAGCCTCCCGAGGCCCAGGGTTGGGGTGGGACCTCACAGAGCTCCTGGGTACAAGGTGTACAGGTGTGAGGGGCCTGGAGGTCCCAGAGGTCTTGACGCTTGGAGTGGGCTGCTGTGGGGCTACTCACTGGGCCCCAAGTCCCTGACGCCTCTGGCCTTGGTGCTGGCATCCTGCATTCTGCGGCACCTATGGTGTATCCTGGAAGGGCCTAATCTCGGCCTTGGCTGCCCTCACAGCGGCTCCTGGGACGGGAGGTCTCAAGTTCAACATTCAGAAGCGGCCTTTTGCTGTCACCACCCAGAGCTTCGGCTCCAGCACAGAGGGCCAGCACAGCAGCTTTGGCCCCCAGCCCAACCCGGAGAAAGCCCAGAACCACAGGTGAGTGTCACTTGCTGTGTCTGACCTGTGCCCTGCACAGCAGTCCTGTGAAGTCTCCACCTGGGTTTGGGGCCCTCCTGGCTCAGGCCTTTATCTGCCCCCACAGCGGGCCTTCCCCTCGGGGGAACCTGTCTGGGAAGCCTGACGACTGGCCACAGGACATGAAGGAGTACGTGGAGCGGTGCTTCACGGCCTGTGAGTCGGAGGAGGATAAGGACCGGACAGAGAAGCTGCTCAAGGAGGTGCTACAGGCTCGGCTGCAGGATGGCTCAGCCTACACCATTGACTGGAGCCGAGAGCCTCTGCCAGGGTCAGTCTGGGCAAAGGGTAGGAGGGTGGTGCTGTGTGACCGGGCTGCTGGGTGCAGGGCTCCAGAGACAGAGCCAGACTCCTGGACCCTAGGGGTGGGGTCCTGGGCGGGAGGCTTGCTGGGGTGAGATGGGGTCCCAGGAATGGCTGTGGTTGGCTTCTCAGGATCCAGGAGTCTCAGGGTGGGGCAGGGCTGCGGGTTGGGTAGGTGTGGGTTGCTCGGTGGTTAAGAGCATCCCTGGCCACAGAGAACAGTGGGGTTGCTCCCTTTCCTGCACCGCAGCAGCTGAGTCGCCTGGGTAAGTGCCTTTCCTTTCTGAGGTGGCGTGTCCTGGGGTGGTGGGGCCTGCACTCCCATGGTTTGGTGGCTGAGTCAGTGATGCCCTGCCCTCCTGTATCCCCAGGCTGACCAGGGAGCCTGTGGCTGAGAGCCCCAAGAAGAAGCGGTGGGAGGCCCCTAGCAGCCTTCACCCTCCCAGGGGGGCAGGCTCAGTGACCAGGGGCGGGGGTGCCCAGTCCCAGCGAGGGACGCCAGGGGCTGGGGGTGCTGGCCGAGCCCGGGGCAGCAGCTTCGCCAAGTTCGGCAACCGAAATGTCTTCATGAAGGACAACAGCTCTTCCTCCAGCACGGACTCCCGCTCCCGCTCCTCCTCCAGGTCCCCCACACGTCATTTCCGGAGAAGGTGCGCAGAGTCAGAAGGGCTGGAGGGCAGTCCAGATGGGCCGCTTGAGACCTAACCTTCCCACTTCCTTGTGCAGTGACTCCCACTCGGACTCTGACAGCTCCTACTCAGGGAATGAGTGTCACCCTGTGGGCCGCAGGAACCCACCCCCCAAGGGCCGGGGTGGTCGGGGGGCCCACATGGACCGGGGCCGAGGCAGGGCGCAGCGAGGGAAGAGGTGAGACTGGGCAGGGCTGCATCACAGGCTTGGGCAGCCAGGGTGGAGGCCTGGGTGGGTGGGCAGCTGGCTGAGGCCAGAGGGTGGCTGGGGACACCTGCCTCCTTACTGCTCTCCTTCCTCACAGGCACGATCTGGCTCCCACCAAGCGCAGCCGCAAGAAGATGGCAGCACTGGAGTGTGAGGACCCAGAGCGTGAGCTGAAGAAGCAGAAGCGTGCAGCCCGCTTCCAGCATGGGCACTCCCGCCGCCTCCGCCTTGAGCCCCTGGTGCTGCAGATGAGCAGTTTGGACAGTGGTGGGGCTGACCCTGACTGGCAGGAGCTGCAGATTGTGGGCACCTGCCCAGACATCACCAAACATTACCTACGTCTCACCTGTGCCCCTGACCCTTCCACTGTGCGCCCCGTGGCAGTAAGTTCCAAGTAGGGCAGGTTCACCCTATGAGGTGCTGGCCTGAGGCCTGGGGGGCTCGTGGGCAGAGTGTGGCAAGACACTACTCGCTGGCCCTTCATGCCAGCGGCCACAGGCTGCCCCAAATCCTATGCAGACCTGTTCCTGGAACCTGCCTCAGAAGGCGTGCAGCCTTGGCCTTGCTGAGGGACATTAAAGCCTTCCAGGATTGGGGTCACAGGGCCAGGGCCACAGAGGAAGGTGATTACTCCTCTGCTCTGGGACAAGAGTGCAGCGTTGCGTGTGGCAGGACGCCGCGTTGGGGACACATTGGCCCTCGCTGTGTGCTGTGCCTTTGTTTTTGTCTTTGGTGGCAGTGAGTCACCTGCTGTCAGTGTTAACTCTTATTTCAAGAATGCCGAGTGATGGGAAAGGGAATGCTTCAGCTGGCCTGGCTGCCCCTGCCTGTTTGCCCACGAGTCTTGTGCCCATTCCTACCAGGTTCTGAAGAAGTCCCTGTGCATGGTCAAGTCCCACTGGAAGGAGAAGCAGGACTATGCCTTCGCCTGCGAGCAGATGAAGTCCATCCGGCAGGACCTGACAGTGAGGAGGACCCTGGGAGGGCCAGCCCTGTGCAGGCATCTGGCCCCCACCCCGTGTGACTCCCGTGTCCCCACTCCCCAGGTACAAGGTGTCCGCACCGAGTTCACTGTGGAGGTGTATGAGACCCACGCCCGCATCGCCTTGGAGAAGGTGAGCACCATCTCGCCGGCCTCCTGCCCGCCCCCTGGCCCTGAGCCTACCTGGGACTCACAGTGCTCCTCCTCCTCCTCTCCCCACCCCTGCCTGCCCTCAGGGTGACCATGAAGAGTTCAACCAGTGCCAGACACAGCTCAAGTCTCTGTATGCCGAGAACTTGCCAGGCAATGTGGGCGAGTTTACTGCCTACCGGATCCTGTATTACATCTTCACCAAGAACTCAGGAGGTGAGAGGCCCCAGTGCCCTGGGCTCTCTCCAGGATGCCCAGGGTGGCACCCCGCTGACCAGCTTGTGTGTTTCATGCACAGACATCACTACCGAGCTGGCTTACCTCACTCGGGAACTGAAGGCAGACCCTTGCGTGGCCCATGCCTTGGCGCTGCGGGCAGCCTGGGCCCTGGGCAACTACCACCGCTTCTTCCGGCTTTACTGCCATGCACCCTGCATGTCTGGCTACCTCGTGGACAAGTTTGCAGACCGGGAGCGCAAGGCGGCCCTCAAGGCAATGATCAAAACGTATGTGCCATTGTGCTGTGGCCCTGCCACGCCTCTCACCCTCCCTGTGCTCCTGGTGGTCTGGGGCCTTCAGCGCTCTTCCTCACATCTTCCTTCCCCTCTTCTACACTCCTCCCTTCCTTTCCTCCTTAGTTCCAGGTCCCTTTCCCTAACTGTCCTTGTCCCACCCTTCTTACCTCCTGCTCTTGTTCCCTCTCCTCTGCTCCTCTTCCTCCTGTTCATGTCAGCCTGGATCTGGCTCAGCTGGGCTCTTGGTGCCCCCTCCAGGTCTTACCTGCCTGTTGCAACTCCTCAGTGCTCCTGCTCTAGACAAACTAGAAAGGATGGGCCTTGCCCTTGCAGCTTCCAGTTTCCAGTCAGCTCCTTTGGGAGTGGCAGGAATGCTGAGGGACAGCGTGACAGGGACTGGCCACATGGGGGCTGGTGGGCCAGGCCCTCGCTGACTGAGCATGTCCTTTATCCACTGCTCCCTGACTCATGTGGGCTGGGGAGGAGATGCTTGTGAGGCTTGGGCCTTAGTTCTTTGTTGGGGTGGAGATGCCACGAAGAGATGACGGTGTCAGGAGACATGTTTTGCCTGTCATGCTGAGGGGGATGCTGCAGGCATCCAGCACCTGGGATGGCCTCAAATGTTAGTGTTGCTCAGGCTGGGAAATCCTGGTCAAGGGAACTCGGTGGGCCCAAGGAGCCTGTCAGGAAGGTGGTAGGGAGACCTGGGACGGTTTGTGGCTAAGGAGGGGCTGTCAACCTGAAGGTTACGATGCTAGGCTGCAATGCAGTCAGATGGGAGAGGCTGAGCCAGGGTAGGGGCAGAAGAGCATGTGGGCACAGGGATCCCTGTCTGGGGAGAGATGAGGAGGCAGGGGCTGCTCAGCCCTCTGCACATGGGCATGTAACTGGGCAGTGGCCATTTCTCCGTCCCTTTGTGTATGACTGGCCTTGGGTGGTGGCACAGCTGTGAATAGTGCTCCTTTCTACGAGGTTGGCGTGGCCCTTGGTAGACAAGACTCCCATCAGATCTCAGGCATGTGCGTGTAGGGGTGGGAAATCGGCCTCGGTGACAGAAAAGTGGCACCGCGGTCCTGAGACACGAGCTTTGAGGTAGAACCCAGTGCAGGTACTCAGTGCCACTTCCCGAGTAAAAGGCGCTCTCTCACAGCCTGTAGGGAGGGTGTCTGTGCCCCCCACACCCAGTTAGCAGGATGCTGTTCAGACAGCTGTTTCCTGCAGAGTGTCTAACAGTACTGGCTGGCACACCAGTGCCCTGGGGGCACTTAGACCCCAGGCAGGCTGTTGGCCCTGCCCTCCTCTGCCCACGCTGCTCCCTCGGGGTGGTCTGGCTCCGGCCCTTCCATTCCTGTTCCCTCTCCTTCCTGGACAGGTAAGTGTGGGTGAGTGGGGGTACAGCTGGGGACTGGGGCCACCAGCCCTACCCCAGACCCCCCCAAGCCCCTGAGGGGGGAGGCTGGGAGGCATGGGGGTGGCCAGCAGGGACCATGCTGAGGAAAACCTGTGGGTGCCTGAGGGGGGGGTACCTGCTCCCCGCTCAGGGCCCACTGCCTGCCCACCCACTTCATCGCTCTCTCCTCTTGTCTCCTTAGCTTCCGCCCTGCGCTGCCAGTCTCCTACCTGCAGGCCGAGCTGGCCTTCGAGGGCGAGGCCGCCTGCCGGGCGTTCCTAGAGCCCCTGGGCCTGGCCTACACGGGCCCGGACAACTCCAGCATCGACTGCCGCCTCAGCCTGGCGCAGCTGCCAGCCTTCTGAGCACCCAGCAAGCCCGGGTGGCAGGGTGCTCTGTCCCCCAGCGCCACCTTGTGGATTTTGTTTTTGAGCCATGGACTTGGGTTGTAAATTAGTTTGTGGGGAGTGGGCTCCAGGAAGAGCCACCATCCCTGCCCCCGTTTCCCACCAGGGAGTCTGTACAGAGATTTTTCTACATTTTTATTTTTTGCCTCAGGGGTGGGTGGGGCGGAGGAGAGGGGTGGTGGAGGGTGGGTGGGGTCTGCAGGCCATGTCCACCTTCACCTCCACTAATGCTGTCTCAGTGTTTTCTCTTTCTCTCTCGAGCTCGTACTGCTGTACCGACCCAGCGCACTGGCCTGTCCCATGCCAGGGGCCCAGTGGAAAGAAGACAGGCTGTCCAGCCTGCGCCCGCCCACAGCAGGGTGCCAGCAAGTCAGCCCGTGCCCGCCACTTTCTCAGCCTCTGCATAGACTCTTGTTGCCCAGCCCTCTGGGGCCTCAGTGTTTGGGGTGAGGGGAGCTGCTTAGAGACTGCGCCCCACCCTCAGCCCCCCACCCTGGAAACGCCAATGCCAACGCCACCGCCACCGCCAGACCAGCACCACCACACTGCACTGAGGATTCCGGAGGCCTGCGCGGGACCTCGCCGGCCGGGCCGCCTCCTCTCAAGTTGTATTAAGTTGTCTGCGTGTCCCTTCCTCCCTCTGCCCCCAATGTTTCTTCTGATTTTTTTTCCCCTTTCCTCCCTCCTCTTCCACTTCCCCAGCCCTCCCTGGTTCAGCACAGGTAAAGCGGTTACCCTTCCTCCCTCCCCGCCTCATGGATCACCAGCTCACGTCATGTTTCCTTCTCTTTTCTTTGTGTGTGTGTTTATTTAAGTTATTTTTTCTTCCTCCCCCTTTCTTTTCGGCCCTCCCTCCCTCTTCTGCCATGTAACTGGAGGATGTGCTATGAGTTTGCAAACAGCTGGACTGTCAGGCTGCTTTTTTTCCAGATGTCCCTCCTCTGCCTCCCCTCCCCTCCTCTCCCCCTCCTTCCTTCATTCTTTCCTTGGAGCACTGACACCATTTGGAAGCTTGAGAGAAGCCAAAATTAAAGAGAGAGAGAGAGAGATCACATTGTCCTTCCTGCTCCCTCTGTGTCTCCTGTGCTGTGTGCATCTGGTTTGTCACCCCAGGGGATCTCTGCTAGGGGTTGGTAGGTGTCCCCTACCCTCACCATTCGGCACAGCCAGAGTCTTTCCAGTGGCTGGGTCCCCAGCTCCTCATTCAGGCAGAAGCCACGCTTCGGGAGGCGGGCCTGGGAGCCGTGGGGCACCTTGGCCAGCGTGAGGTGGGGGTACAGTCCATCCGGGGGCTGCAGCACCTTGAGCCCCTCGGCCTCAAGCCTTTGGTTTAGTTCTTGGGCCACACCTTCCAGTGTGGGAGTCGGTGGGGCACAGAGCACATGGTGGCCCAGTAGTACGAGGTCCTGGAAACGCAGCAGTCTGGGTGCGCGGAACTCCGGGTCTAGGAGGGTGCGTCTCAGTGCTGTGGCCGCTGCTGCCTCCTCCCCAGGACCAGCCAGCCGCAGCAGGGCTAGTGTCAAGTGCAGGGCTGCTGTGGGCACCAAGAACGTGGCGCAGGAAGGAGCCGTTCTTGCCAGGAATGCCTGGGCCTTGGCCACTTGTTCCTGCAGGCTGGGATCGGTCACCATGAGAGCCACAAAGTGTGTGGGGCGCGGTTGGCGAGGAGTTCTGTCCTGGGCCCAGGCCCCTGGGCCCCACTCGGCTTCCACCTCTCCAGGAAACGGGCACAATCCCGGGACAGCTTCACGGGCCTCTACCAGCTCTGCCCCTCTCCTGGCTCCTGTGAGGCTCCCCCTCAGCGGCCTCGTGCTGGCATCAGAGTCCCTGGGGTCAGACTCTGTTCCGGGGTCAGTGTCCTCGGGCTCGTCCCGTCGCAGCTCCGTTCCGGTGTCGGGGTCCTCGGGCTCGTCCCGTCGCAGCTCCGTTCCGGTGTCGGGGTCCTCGGGCTCGTCCCCTCGCAGCTCCGTCCCAGGGTTGGGGTCCTCGGGGTGGGCCGGCTCTGCGCTCCCTGCCCCGCTCCCCGCGGCGTCCCCGCCTTCCAGCGCGTCCAGGATGGTGGGCCCGCGGCCGGCCGCCGAGCCAGAGCCGAAGACCAGGTCGGTGCGCGAGGCGCGGTCCCACACTACGCGGCCGCGGCAGCGGAAGTAGCGCACGCGGTGCTGCGGCACAGCCAGCACGCCCGGGCCCAGCGCCGCCAGCGGCTGGTCCCAGCAGAAGGCGCTGAACGGCTCCTCGCGCACGCCCAGGAAGCGGTCGACGTAGCCCACCGAGAAGTCGGCGGGGTCCAGGCGCGGGTCCCAGCGGATGCGCTGGATGACGGCCGCGGCCGTGCGCAGCGGCGGCTTCTTGGCCCCCGCCTCTGGTTGCGCCCCGCGGACTGGCGGCGCCGCGCCGGGGTGGGGCTGGCGGCAGCGGGCGCCGAAGCGGCAGCGGCCCTCCAAGAAGAAGCGGCAGGCCGCGGGGGCCTCGGGCGGCAGCGCCGGCGCCCCTGCCACCACTGCGGGTGCGGAGGGCAGTGCTGCCGGGACCGCGTCGGGGACCAGCGACACCTCAGACTTTCCAGCCACCTCCATGCGCCCGGTGAGCAGCGGGGCCGGGACCGGCCGGGTTCCCAGGGTGGTTGTCAGGCGCCGCGGCCCGGCCCTGCCTCGAGTACCCGATTTGCATGTGCCCGCCCTCCCGGACTTACCGTCGAGGCCCCGCCTACTTATTTGCATCCGCCGCGCGCCTGGGCCTGTGTCCGCCCTTCGAGCCCGCCCCGCCCCTCTGGGAACCCGGGCGCCAGGCCCCTCCCCAGACCGCGCTGTTCCCGGGTGCGGCCCCGGCCCTTTGGGATTTTGAAGACCTTGGACGCCTGCGGGTTCCGCTGAACTTTGCAGCCCAAACTTGGGCCACTGCTGGCTCCCGCCGACACCTGTGGGCCAGGAGGCTCTGAGGTCCCGCGGGAGGCGAAGGCCACGTGTTCCGGCCTCAGCGTCCCGGGTGCCTGCCAAGGCCGAGCGCGGCCATGCCCTTCCCCCCCGACCCCCGCCCCGGCACCCCTTGGGGACCCCCCGGACCTCCGCCCCACGTGTAAAGTGAGCAGACAGAGCCTAGGCACAAACCGTGGCGGTTTATGTCACACCGGTGGGGCGGCGCTATAGGTCGAGCCCGTGGTCCAGCTCCAGGCGGGCATCCGGCTGGCCACAGGGGGCCAGGCGGGGCTGCGTCCCAGGGCGCGCGTCCACGTCGGGCTGGGCGGCCGGGATCCCTGCGCGCCCCGCGTCCATGACGCCCAGCACGGCGTCCAGCATGGAGGGGCCCAGGTCCAGGTGGAAGGACAGCAGTGGGTCGGGGGGCCCCATGGGGGTGGGCGAGTCGCGGGGCTCGGCGGGCGGCGCGGCCCCCTGGCGGTTCAGGAAGGAGGTGTCCCCGAAGGCGTCGCCGCCGCGCCCCACGTGCAGTGTGTGCCGGAAGTCTCCGAGCGGCGCCGAGATGGACAGTGCGCCGCGCTCCGGCCGCTTCTTGGGCTGCGCGGGGCCGGGCCGCTTCAGCACCGGCATCTGTGGGGGGAGGGGGGTCAGTACGCCCGGCAGGTGCGGGTGGGGGGCGATCACTTCCATTTCGCAGGTGGGAGAACTGAGGCTTTGAGAGGTGATGGGGGTTACGGTCACAGGACTCAAATCTTAGACGCCAGCTTGGGCCTGCTTGTCTCTTGCATGCCCTCGGCGCTGTGCTGAGCGGCCTGAGCCTTCCTACAGGCCCAGCAGCAAGAAACGTCCTCCACAGACCTCAGGGTGCTTCCTCGCCTGTCTGAGAAGGCTCCAGCGGGAGACTTCGAGCACCCCACTGTCCCTTAGGCGACGGAGGGACAGTGCTTTGATGTCCATGGGTCCTAACCGGGGCTAGCCTGAAGAGCCCAGTGTGGGGGTCTGGGGTGGTCCTAGGGGTCTGCGTTTCCACACCATTTATTTGGTTTTGAAAGACCATGACCTAACAATACACCCTCTGTAACTTGTAAAGCATCATTAATGCAAATTCCCCTACATTTAAAAATGGTGAGCATAGACTCCTTGGGAAGCTGGCAGTTGTCAATTGTAAACTAAGTGCGCTATCGCCGCATGGCTGCACCGGATTGGATGGTGACTAGAAACACAGCCAGCGTTTGCCCACGTCCTGAACGTCCTGGAAGCGGGCGGTTTTCTGTGGAACTTCTGGGTGGGACTTTGATGACTTTGTACTTTTGTCCTAACAGTCACCGCTATTATGATAAGAACCTATTTCAAGCGAAGCCTCACCCTTTGCCAGCAAGACGAGTTGGGATAAATAAATGTTTTCCTCTGTAAAGTGGATAAAATAACACTACCTCCCTTACAGAGCACATAGAACAGTTCAACTGAAGAAAACTGTGTCTGTGTGTAACAGAGTTAGCCAATTGGTAATCCCAGTGTTGGGGAGGAGTCCCTGAACAGCAACTGCTGAGACTCGTGAAACAGTGTGAGGAAGACAGGCAGCCAGCACTGTCCTTTCAGTAGCCAGGAAGTGTCAGAGATAATGTGGACAAGAAGTAAACCCAAAAGGGTTTACAGTAATTTAGGGGGATGTATTCTGAGGGCTGCCCTACACACACGCACACATGCCTTCTGTCTCCCTCCTCTTTCTTTCTCTCTCTCTCCGCGCCCTCTCCCTCTCTCTCTGTTTTCCTTCTGGGGAAACCAGTTTTGATTTTCCACCTCTGCACTGTTCATCAGATGTCTCTGACCTTAACCTGGATGAATAAACATAGTTTATTGGAGTCCAATACACAATCACCACTTCCTCCTTCTCCTTAACAGAAACAAAATTTTTATGAAGTAAGACTTCATAAAGAGCGCCTCACAAGGTGGTAGGCACTCTGATATTTTCCATTCTACTCTTTTTAAATGCTGAACTTGGTTCATTCATGAATCTCGATCCAGTTTGAAATCAGAAGCCCCTCTAGATGCCAGCAGGGCCCCCCTCCACTCTTGACCTGCAGTGGGCTAGAGGTGGAAAGGGTGGCATGCGGAAAGCCAGTTTGGCTGGGCCCATGCTGCGTGGCTTTGGGTAACCCCCTTAACCTTTCTGACTGCACTGCACCTGGAAAGTAGAGCGATACTAATCTACTTTGGAGTCTTTTTGGTAAGAATTGGTGAAATGTATCATGGTGCCCAGCAAGCACACAGTGAACATTCAGTAAGCAAGAGGTGAATGGCCCTGCAGCGTGGGCCCTGCCCTACAGTGGCACTCTCGTTCCGGCCTCGTGGACCAGGTCACTGTCACTGCTGCTTGCCGACATCACACGTCCCTGGGCTCAAATTCTGTCCCTTCCTCCTTGTGGGGCCCTAAACTAGCTTCTTCACCCTACCCCTCAGTTTACCCCTCTGAACGATGAGAGTCACAACTCCTGCTGGGAAGGGGACAGTTGGAGGATCTTCACCATGCTCATAGGAAGCATCGGTCTGAGTGCTTCACACACATAAACCAGCACATCTAATCCTCACAACCCAGAGAGGGGGAAGCCACGGCTCTACTGTTTGGTCTAGGAAGGTGTGCTGGCTGCCACGCAGAGAGGTGCTGGAACTTGCTCTGGGCCACACAGGAGCCAGTGCAGAGAAACTGTGTTTGGTACCCAGCAGATGAACTCTGCCACTCAGGGGAGAGGGAGTCTGTGGAGCCACACTGGAAAAATGACATTTTAAGTTGACATAAAGGCCAGTAAGCCAGGTGCGGCGTAGCCTGTGATCTCAAAACTCTGAAGGCCGAGGCAGGAGGATCACCATGAGTTCAAGGCCAGCCTGGACTACATAGTGAGACCCTGTCTCAAATAAAGAAAACAACAACAAAGAAAAACCAAAACAAAAGGTCAGGGATTTCCTTGCACCCTGAATTGTCGTTTTCTTTTTTCCTTTTCATTGTAGGGAAGAAAATAGGAGTAAGACAGAGCTTTTGAATGCAGCCTCTCTCCTGGCCAGTCCTGAGACCTTGGGCAGGTCACTGCCTGCACCCTGGGGTGTCCCCTGGCTCGCAGGCTCTAATCTCCATCCACCAGGGTTGCTGGGCTTCATGCAATGAGGTCACTCTTGGAAAAAGTTCATCAGCGGCAGGCTTGGACAGAGGGGCTGTTGTTCTGGGCCAACATGAAAGCGGCAGAGCCGGCACACACGGGGCACGCCCCAGCTCCAGCCCACGACCAGCGCTGTCCTCCGCCTGGCCAGCCCTCCCTTTCCTGCCGGGCAGGGCCAGCTCCAGCTGCAGGGTGCGGGACACATCTGGCTCACCCCATCCCTTGGCCCCGGCCCCCACCCCAGTCCCCCGCCCAGACCGGAAATACCGGCCCGCTGGGGGCCGACCCCACCGGTTCTGAGACCCCCGGCGGTGTGCGCAGGCTGCACGCGGGCTGGCCACCGGCCCTGAGCGCACTTCCCGGGCCACGTGGCCGGGCTGGACTTCACCACAGCTTCTGGCACCCCGCCCTCTTCCCTCCGGCCGGGATCGAGGACCCCTGCCGGCCGCCGGCCCTTACCTTGCGGTTCTCACTGAGCACGGGGGGTGCTCCGTCCTCCTGGAGCTGAGACCTCCCTGGATTGGACTGACCTCCGCCCCGGCCTGCTAGCCCGCGGCGCGCTCTTCTTCCTCCTTCCTCCTGGAGGGCAAGCAGGCGGGATCTCACCTGGCAATGAGGTGTCAAGTCTCACCAGGAGGGGATGCTGGGTGGGGAGGTGTCCACTGGGGCCACCACTCAGGCTACCTCCTGCGCTTTCAGTTCCCAGGACTCCTAGCTCACAACCCTCCTCCCTCAGACCCGGGGTTCGGGCCCAGCCTCCTCCCTCAGACCCGGGGTCCGACCTAGCCTCCTCCCTCAGACCCGGGGGTCCGGGCCCAGCCTCCTCCCTCAGACCCGGGGTTCGGGCCCAGCCTCCTCCCTCAGACTCGGGGGTCCCGGCCCAGCTCTCCTCCCTCAGACCCAGGGGTCTGGGCCCAGGCTCCTCCCTCAGACCCGGGGTTCGGGCCCAGCCTCCTCCCTCAGACCCAGGGGTCCGGGCCCAGGCTCCTCCCTCAGACCCGGGGGTCCTGGCCCAGCCTCCTCCCTCAGACCCAGGGGTCTGGGCCCAGGCTCCTCCCTCAGACCCGGGGGTCCTGGCCCAGCCTCCTCCCTCAGACCCAGGGGTCCGGGCCCAGCCTCCTCCCTCAGACCTCTCTCAGTCCTGGTGCCACCCATGACAGACCCCCTCCCTACCTGCACCCAGAAGTGTCAGCCCCTCCCAGGGGCCATGGTGGGAGCGAAAGCAGGAGCGGAGTCACTGCCCAGCCCTGCTCAGTCTTGCTCAGTTCGTTGTCCAGTAGTGGAGAGAGTTAAACTACGGCGCCCTCCCAGCCCTCCAGATCCCCAGAAAGTTTGCCTTTAGGACTTGAAGGACTAGAAGGCAGCAGTGGAAAGGCGGAGGCCTCAGCAACTGACTGGGGCAGGAGGGATCCCAGCGGGTGTGTACAGAGCAGGGGTGGAGGAGGGACGGGGAGACCACCCCCTGGCCCCTCCCCTGCCCAGCTTGGAATTTCCTGAAACTGGGGAAGTCTGGCTGTTCAGAAGAGTAATTTCTTCCAGATTGCAGCAGCTGCTGGGGGAGTGAGGGCTGGGAGATCAGTGAGAGAGAGAGAGAGAGGGAGAGGGAACCAGCAGGAGGTGCGGTTTTGAAGTAGTTAAGGAGAGGGTAGCCCCAGCCTGCCCCCACTCAGGGGCCCTGCCTGGCCCACCCCTCCGGATGTAGGAAAGTCATGAGGTTACCAAACACCCACAGGGTGGGGGAACACAGCGAGGTCCCAGGGTTAGTAAGGCCCCTCCAGGGCCTGAACCAGGAAGAGCTGGGAGACCCTTCGGGGAGGCAGGTTCAGGGTGGGAAGCTGGGTCCTGGGTCCCGGACAGCTGACAGCCCGGCTAGGGCTGCAGGCTAGAGAGGAGTCATCCAGAGACAGCAAGAATGCACCCTGGAGCTGCAGGGCTTCCACGGCCTGGGGAAGAGGAGGGGCATGAGGAGGGAGGCAGCAAGCCAGGTGGAACCACAGAGGACCCACGGCAGGACAGGGTTGACACGTGTGTTAGAAGGTTCCCTTTGGGATCTGCATGTGGGATGGGCTGGAGCTGAGCTGGGCTCCAAAGCCAGAGCAAAATTTAAGGGGGAGGAGTTGTTACGTCTGGAGGTGGACGGTGAGCTGCTGTCCTGCTAGAAAATATATTTCCCGCCGATCGTAAACCCAGCTACAGTAAAGAATTAAAGAAACCGAGTTTAAATTAAGAGAAGACAATTTATTTAGAGGACAATTTATTTAAAAGTGGTGAAAAGGGGGGAAAAGGAATGATAGATAGCTGGAGCATTCGAAAGCAAAATACTCATGGGCCCTTCGTTGTAGCCCCTTTTTATTGAGGTTTTCTCCTTGGATCGGCCCTGGGAATCTGGTTGGCTCCTGGGCTTATCAGTCATCTCTGCCTCAATTTCTCATAGCTCTGTGACTTTCCTTTGAAATTACAGGTGGGTGGCTTAGGGCCAGGTAATACAGAGACCTAAGAATCAAAAGGGGGAATTTGTGTTCTTTATGTTAATCAGATCACCTGGGGACCTTCCCCGAACCAGTCTCTTTGCCTTTGTCTCGCTGACTGTTGGAATCTGGCTGCCTTTACGTTTCTAACTATTTGATTATAGCTGTCTGGCTTTCTGAGCCTAATGAGCCCTTTACCCTATCTTTTCCCTGCCTACGGGGACCCCTGTCCCTACAGAGTGGTCACCAAAAACTCAGTAATAGAGATAAATAATATGCCTAAATGAAAGATTTTTATCAAATATATTTTACTGATATAAATTCACATAAAATAAAATTCGTCATTTTATTTTATTTTTCTTTTTCTGAGACAGAGTCTCTTGAGGTAGTTGAGGCTGGTTTCGAACTCATTATGTAGCCAAGGCTGTCCTCAGATTCTTGAGGATCCTCCAGCCTCCACCTCCTGAGTGCTGGTATTACAGGCATGTGCCACCACACCTGGCAAAATTCATCATCTAAAACTCGACAGTTAAAAAAATTGACAGTTAGCGGGGTGTGATGATGCACACATGTAATCCCAGCACTCTGGAGGCTGGGGCAGGAGGGTCACTGTGGATCAAGCCCAGCCTGGACTACATAGTGAGTTCAAGACCAGCCTGCTCTACATAGCGAGACCCTTTTTCAAAAATCAACAGTCAAGTGACAGGTGGTGGCGTTCCATTATTACGCAACCACTACCTCTGTCTAGTTCTAGAACATTTTGTTACTCTGAAAGCCCAGGACGCAGTCGCTCATTCCAGCCCGTGGGGGAACCAGTGCTCTTGTTTGAGGGAATTGATATTCTTATTCTCATTTTGCATATGTGTAAACTGAGGCATGGAGAATTTTTTTTTTAACTTAGCTAAAAGCAACTCATTTGTGTAGGTGCGATTTGCACCTGGGCAGACTGACCTGGCAGCAGAGACAAAGGAGAAGTGTGATCTGTGTGGTGAGGCTCCCCCAGAGCAAGGAAGAAATTGATCTGTCCACAGAGTTTTCTGGAAGTGCAGGATTGTCCCATCACCCACACTGTCCACTATGACAGTCACATGTGGCCGTTGAGCATTTCAAATGTGACTAGTGGCCAGGTGTGCTGGCCTATAATCCCAGCACTCAGCGGCTGAGGCAGGAGGATCTTGAATTTGAGGCCAGCCTGAGCTACACAGCAAGACCCTGTCCAAAAGTGGGGGGGTGGGGGGGCTGAGGAGCTGAAATTTTAATTACAATTTATTCCAACTGGAATAGTAGCTGGTGGTCAGTGGCCCTGCAATGGGGAAGAGAATGCGCAAGGATCTGGACCAGAGCGAGGGAGGCTCCTCTGGAGGGAGGCGAGGAGCAGGACCCTGAACTGCAGCGGTTCTCGCTGAGCTGGAGCACAGGCGGCGAAGTCGGAGGATCCCAGCCCCGGGATGGCAGATCGATGCCGGAAAGCCAGGCCCAGTTCTGGAAGAGTCAGACATCGTCCTTTATGGTTCTCCAGCCAGTCTGTGACATCCCCCGAGGCAGGTGAGGAAACTGAGTCATCCAGGCAGGGCCTGTACCAAAGTCCAGAGTCTGGGGCCGGAAGTGCCTTTCTGAGAACGTGTCTTTCCACAGCAGCTCAGGTTAGGTGTGACAGGTTATTACAGGCAGCTAAGTTAGATAGAAATTAATATACAGTCACGGGGGGCTCTCAAGAAAGTCAACAGAAAGAACAAAGACATCAGAATTGTGGCTGGAGGCACATCTGAAGAAGACCGGGCCCCAAGATAAAGATGCGATGGCCAGACCCACATGCCTCCCTAAGGAATAAGCAGTACTTGGAATTATGCTGTAATCAGCAGCACCTGGTCCAGGAAGTCCAGATAGGCATCGGTTGCCCAGGTGGGTCACCAGAGCACCCGGACTCATCCCTTCCCCAGAATGCCTCTGTTCCTTCCATGTACCCTGGCTACGTGACCCACTTCCCTGTTGGATCGATATTAACTAAGCAGCTATACTTGTAATCCTATAGGTTGGTTGAGGTCTGACCCACATTGTGACTTTGCTATATAAATTACTCCTGACAAAGGGCCTCAGTGGCAACCCACTTCCTGGTCCCCTCCTGTCTCTCAGGAGACATCCCTCAATAAACTTTTCCTACCCTTAACTTCCATTGCCCCTCGGAATTCATCCTTTGAGTTTGGGGGACACGAACTCAGTGCATCTGCTATCTAGCAGGTTGGGAGTTGTGTTTCTTCTGTATGAATGTGACCCAGGGCTAGGCTTGGTTTCCAATAAGCAAGAGGACTTTGAGAGAGCCCCACCTAGATCCAGAACAGGAAGAGGATAGAGCAGGGGTGGGGGAGGGGAGGGGATAAAGTCCACCTCCGTGGAGGAAGACCCAGGAGTGGCCATGCCAGTCAGCTGCGTTGTCCCTGAGTGCCCTGTTTAGAGTCCGGACTCCTTCCTCATTCCCGCAAAGCCATCTCCCAGTGCTGCCCCTGCCCCGATGCTTGCACCATCTGCAGCTTCCTCCTGCCCACCCCAGTCCCGCCAGGAATGGTTTGTGGGTGGGGCCACTGCAGGTTCTGCAGAGGAAGAGTAGCAACTGGGAAGGCTGGCGAGGTGGGAAGGGCCGAGCAATGGTGCCACATACCCTGACTGCAGGACTGTGACCCATTTCCCACCAGTGGGTGCTGCAGGGTGGTTCATTCCCGACAGTCGTCCCCTGACCGGACCCTGCTAGCAGGGCTACTTGCGCAGATACACAAGTGGGTGTCAGTGGACTCGGGGTCCCAGCTCCATGAACTCTGGGCCATGTGACACCCAGCAAGTCACTTCTAATCTTAGCCAACCAGTTCTTCATCTGTGAAATGGGGATGAGATACCAACTGCGCAAGGATTTCTTGTGAGGTTTAATGAGATATGGTACTGAAGACACCTAACCAGCACAGCTAATGTGTCAGAGACGTACAGGTCCCCAAATGGTACTCAGCACCTCTCTCCTGTCCTCTCCTCCCCTCCTGTCACTTTATACTCTGGAAAAATCTCCCCCCATCCTATGGGTTAAATGTGGGTCTCTCCTTGCCCCTGAGCTGTCCTCTACCAAGGCAGAGGACTTCAAATCCCCAGCAGGTGGGAGTCAAGGATCAACTTTGTCTTCAGAGATACATTTCAGGAAGATTTGGAGTTGTCAGCAACAGAATGCTTCTCTTCCTCACCTAGGGAGAAAAGCAACTTTAAAAAAAAAAAAATGTGGCCTAAATCACGTAACATTAAATTTACCATTTTAACAGCTCAGTGGTGTTCAGTATATTCACATTTTCGTGTAACAGATCTCTACGAGTTTTTCATCTTGCAAACCTGAAACTCGATGCCTTCTGCACACCAAATTCCCTTCCCCCAGTCTTTGGCAAACACCTTTCTGCTTCCTGTTTTTATGGTTTTGAGTACTTTAGATACTTCCTATGAGTGGGGCCACACAAGAGTTGTCGCTTAGCAGCATGTCCTCCAAGCTCATCCACTCATCCGCAGTATGTAACAGGATTCCCTTCCTTTTAAAGGCTGATCCATCCTCCGTAGTATGTACACAGCGTGTGCCCTTTATCCATTCATGATAAAAATGTGATGAACATTTGGGTTGTTTCCACCTTGTGGCTATTGTGAATACTGCCGCAGTAAAGCATCAGTGTTTAAAGAGTTTTCCAAGACTTTGCTTTCAATTCTCTTGAGTTTATCCCAGCCCGCACAGCTTCTGTGGTGAGAGACTCAGAGCCGGCTCCAGCTGAGCTGCAGTCAGGGCTCAGTGCAACTCTGCTCTGCGTCCACCTGAGCAGGATCCTGCACCTTCCCCAAAGCATCTCCAGGGCTGGGAAATGACAGCCATGGTGAGGACCACCGTGCTGTGCAGATGGACATGAGGGAGGAGGAGGCCCATGGGGAAGCTCTGAGAGGAAGGACCAGGCCTGAGTGCCCTCACCTGGATGGGGGCAGCGCAGGAAGGCCCTTAGTCTATGTTCCTCCAGGTCTTTGCACTTGTTTGAGGTGAGGACAGATCTGGAAGAGAGAGGCCTAGGTAAGGCAAGAACTGTTTGAAGTACCTGCAGACAGCCCAGTGCCCACCCTCCCCCCAGGCTGGGAAACAAGAGGCAGGCTCCAGGGGAGAGCAGTTCCCCTTCCTCTGGGGCTACTGGTGTGAAATCCTCATTAGGGCAGGACCACGCCTCTCAGTAGCCACACCTTGCCCAGGACAATTGTCTCCTCCATCTGCACAGCTGTGGTCAGTGGGAGGAGACACCATGATCACCACCTTCCTCGTCCTGCTCTGCCTGGGTGAGACTGGAAGAGGGGGACAGACACCCTGGTCTGGGAGGGACCCTGCCCCCAGCCAGCCCTGCTCCCCCAGGACTCCCAGGGCTCAGGAGGCAGGGCAAACCTCTCACGGGGAGCTCTCTTCCAGGGCTGAGTCTGAGCCCCGGGACCCGAGTGCAGGCAGGTGAGTGTGTCCCCAGATGACCCAGGTCCCGCCTCTCCCTGGGGACAAGTGGCCACCCATGGATAGAGGGGATGGCGAACAGCAGGTGTGTGCTGGTGCTGGGGAGGCCTGCAGGGTCCTGGGGCTGAGAGCTGGGATCTGAGGGAGGAGGAAGGTCCTGGACCAGCTGTGATTTCCTTGCAGGGACCCTCCCCAAACCCAGGCTGTGGGCTGAGCCGGGCTCTGTGATCCCCTGGGGGGAGACTGTGACCATCTGGTGTGAGGGGTCACTGCAGGCCCAGGAGTACCGTATGGAAAGAGACAGAAGCCCAGTGCACTGGGACAGACAGACCCCACTGGAGCCCAGGAACAAGGCCAAGTTCTCCATCCCATCCATGACTGAGCACCATGCAGGGCAATATCACTGTCACTATCTCAGCCCTGCTGGCTGATCAGAGCTCAGTGACAACCTGGAGCTGGTGGTGACGGGTGAGAGGACACTCGGGGTCCAGCCCCAGGCTCTGCCCTCAGGAAGGGGTCTGCTCTCAGGTGTGACCCCTCTCACAGCCCAGCCCCGGGGACACTGTGGGAGGTGTGAGTCCATTTAACATGCTGCCTCCTTCTCTCCCAGGAGTCTACAGCAAACCCCGCGTCTCGGCCCTGCCCAGCCCTGTGGTGACCTCAGGAGGGACCGTGACCCTCCAGTGTACCACAAGGCAAAAATTTGGCAGGATCATTCTGACTGTGGAAGAGGACAAGCTCTCCTGGACTCTGGACTCACGGAGACTCACCGATGGAATGTTCCAGGCCCTGTTTCCTGTGGGCCCCGTGACCCCCGGCCGCAGGTGGCCGTTCAGATGCTACAGCTACGACAGGAGAAATCCCCAGGTGTGGTCAGCACCCAGTGACCCCCTGGAGCTCCTGGTCTCAGGTGAGCAGACCCTGCCCCTGTCCTCTCTCAGCTCAAAGGATCAGTCATGGCCTTAATCCTAGGGAAACTTTTTCTCAGTTGGAGTGAGAAGGAGCTAGAGATGGCCAGCTAGTGGAGGATCCTTCCTCTAAGCGAACAGGGCTCCTCTGAGGCACGCTCACCCCACCCTCTTAACATGAATTGAGAAAGTGCCCTGTGGGCAATGAGAGGGTGCTGGGGAGACCTCCGGGATGCTTTCAGACAGCAAGCAGAGGCAGGGTGCCCAGGGGCAGCACTGAGCTTCACTTTCCTCTTGTCTTCATCGCCAGGATCATCTGGTCCCAGCCCCACACCCTCAGGGCCCATCACAACACCAGGATCATCCGTAGGATCCTCTGAGGGCCCCGTCTCCCTCCCTCAGGACCCAGCTCCACAGCAGGTGAGCCTCAGGGCGTCTGTCCAGCGTGTCCTGCATCCAGGCTGCCTGGAGACTCAGTCCATCTCAATCTTCCTTCCAGGCTCAGCTTGACTTGTGTCTAGAAACCCAGGCATCAAGTAGAGGTGTAGACAGTGACCTGGACTAGAGAATCCCTCTCTGTTCCTCAGTTTTATAATCTGTACACTGCCTGGGTGGAGACAGCAATGTCAGGTCGCACGATTGTGAGAGTTTGCAGTGAAGAATGAAAACCTCATGTAGGGCAAGAACACAACAAGAACACAGTGAAGTGAATCACTTCCTAATCAATACGGCATTCATGGCCAAGGTCTGGGAAGGAGCCTGCACCTCCTGACTTGGATCTCGGTGGCCTTCCTCCTCCTGCTGTTACTCCTCCTCCTCCTCCGACTCCAGCGTCAGGACAGGTCACACAGGAGGACAGGTGAGGAGGGAGAGGGCCACCTGGCCTCACCCCAGGGAGGGATCGGCAGGCTGCACTTAGGGCCCCCCAAGCTGGAGGGAGCCCGCGTCTGACCCCGACCAGCGGGAGCCACCGCGGATCCAGCACGGGCTCCGCGTGGGTGCAACAGGACGGCCTCCTTCTCATCGCCAGGACACAGCTCTGCTGTCCCCTCCCCTGAGGACTCCAGCAGCCACCAGGTGACTCCGTCCTCTCCTCCACCCACCCTCTCACCCCGCTGCGTTATTTTCTCCGTTCTTCCTCACTGTGTTGTTTCCTTGCTCAAATCCGCCCCTCCTGCCTTCGAGGCCCTGAGCATCCTGCGGGCCAGGCCCCTCCTCTGTCTGCTGCCCTCA